>APFE031285152.1:21983-37546 GCA_000404065.3 Pinus taeda
GAAATTAGTCAGTTATGACTACCTCTCATGGAAATGGTCATACGTGAATGACTAGCCTAACGCAGTTGAATCCCAAAATGATATCTAATATAATGCACTGCGTAAACCCCCATACTTATATTTATTTATTTTTTTTTTCTTTCCGAGATAACTTCTCATTTTTCAGAATGATTTTGTTAAACTTTAGAAAAAATATATGTATTTTATTTTTAAATGTAATATATATGTTATTAATTATCATAAAGAGAGAATTTTGTTAAGTGTGAAGTTAAATTCATGCAGAATTCTAGAACCTTTTACATCGCTATTAATTTCTAGATCTCTATCTAAATTACATGTAGGATTCTAGATTTTTCTACACTGCCATTAGTTTCTAGATCTCCATCTAAATCACATGCAGCATTCTAGATCCGTCTATACCACCATTAGTTTCTAAGTCTCCATCTAAATCACATGCAAGATTCTAGATCCTTTTTCAGCCTCTATAAATTTGTAATTTCTCTGGCCAAGGAAATAAAGCCAAGGTCCAGGCCTGTTATGTAATGCAAAGTGATTTTTGTTCTCCAGTTCTTGTTTTATCTATTCCACTGTTTCTGATTGAGTAATCTTGTTGTTTCTCCATTTGTCTGTCTCTGAAATTATTCTTTACTATTGTCGTCTAAGTCTCAGAGTATAAATTTGCTGTGTGTTATGTGTGCTTTGAACTAACAACTGGTATCGGAGCTAGGGTCAAATATCCACTCTGTAAGCCGCTTAGTGCAATCGCCTTACTTTGTTTGCGTTCATTAAAACGTTGGCTATTACTTTTGGAGCTGTTGAAGGATCTGTCCAGGAAATCGAAAATCGCTGCAAAGAAGAGAGTCCAGGAAAAGGATCTGTTCAAGAAATAGCTGAGGAACTAGCTGAGAAAATTTAAGAGAGTTGTTGCAATAAATAAAAAGATCGTGTGCATATGGTGAAACGTGCCATGAAGCCTAAAACGTGGAGTGCGTAAGTGTTTTTTTTTCATCAAGCTTGCACCTATACAAACCAACATATGTATGTGTGAAATGTGAAAAGGTTAAAACATTATATATGCTTTTTATATTTATATAATTATATGTTGGAATTTTGAAAAATATATTTTAAAAAGGAGTAGGAATTGTGAGAAGGGTATTTTAAAAAGGAGGAAGGTCATTATTACTAAATTTTAAAGAGTAATAATTAAAGTTTTATTTTTAAGTGGAGTTTTTTGTTTTTGGGCATCACTATATTGAAAATGGAGACAACAATTACAAATATGGAGAAGTTGAGTGGGGCTAATTTTGTCCTATGAAATCACAGATAGAGGATACACTGATTTTGAAGGATCAGTATTTGTCGATTGAGGGCACACAAAGAAACCCTCATCGATAATAAATGAAGAATGTAATAAGCTCGATAGAAAGACGATTGCAACAATCTGCCATTATCTAGCAAAGAATGTGTATTTCAATGTGTCCGGAGAAAAGACGACTGAAAGATTATGGAAGAAGCTCCATGATCTATATGAGAAGAACACGACATCAAACAAAGTGTTCTTGATGAAGAAGCTTTATAATCTCAAAATGAAGGAGGGTGCTTTAGTTGCTGAGCACTTGAATGCATTTAATATTATTACTAATCAGCTTGACTCTGTTAAAATCATTTTAGATGATGAAATTAGAGCTATTTTTCTAATGTGTTCTATGCCAGACAACTGGGAAAATTTGATTGTAGCTATGAGCACTTCAACAACTGCAGGGACCTTGAAGTTTTATGATGTCAGCAACAGTTTAATGAATGAGGAACTGCAACGCAAGTCAATTGCGGAAAACCAGGGAGGAGAAGCTCTAGCTCTAATTGATCATGGTAAGAGAATGGATCGAGGCCAGCAAGGGTGATCAAGATCGAGAGGCCGATCGAAATGAAGGAGAGGAAGGATCATCTGCTTTCATTGTGGAAAACCCGGGCACATGAAGAAAGAATGTCGATTTTGGAAGAAAGGACAAAAGGATCAGAGACCATCTAATACAAATCACAAGTCATCCAACACAAATGAAGGTGAGACTACTGCTGTAGTCACAAATGGTGATGTGTTGTTTACTGTTTCAGTGGAGGATGCATGTGTATACATCTAGCAGTAGCTTTGATTGGATCCTTGACTCTGGGGCATCTCACCATATAACCCCATGCAAAGATAGTTTTGTTTCATATAATCCTGGTGATTATGATAGAGTACATTTGGGGAATAATCATTTTTGCAGTATTGTTGGAGTGGGAGATGTGTAGATCAAGATGAAAGATGGACAAGATATATTAATGAAACAGGTTAGGCATGTACCAGAAATGCGCATGAGTTTAATCTTTATAGGACGACTGGATGATGAAGGCTATTCCACAAGCTTTGGAAAAGGAGGCTGGAAAATTAGCAAAGGAGCATTGGTCGTGGCCAAAGGACCCAACATAAGAACATTATACACATTGAAGACACTGATAGGAAAATCAAGTTTGGCTGTTGTCACAAAAGAAGGAAATTCAACAGATATGTGGCATAAGCGTTTGGGTCACATGAGTGAGAAGGGCTTAAAAATCCTTGTTGGTAAAAAATTATTGCCAGGTTTGAAATCCTACAATCTTGATCTTTGTGAGCATTGTATATATGGTAGACAAAGAAGGGTTTCATTCCTTAGAGGTGACCATGACAGAAAGAAAAATGTGTTTGAATTGATACACTCAGATGTGGATGTGGTTGGGCCTGTTAACATCAAATCATTAGGAGGAGCATCATATTTTATAACATTTATAGATGATGCATCCAGAAAGGTTTAAGCATATCCTATGAAAAGTAAAAGTGAAGTGTTTGGAATATTTCAAAAATTTCATGTTGTTTTTGAAAGAGAGACTGACAAATTGCTCCAGTGTTTAAGAATAGATAACGATGGAGAATATTGCTCAAATGCATTTAACGAATATTGTAATAGGTTTGGCATAAAACATGAGAAGGTTGTGCCTGGTACTCCTCAACAGAATGGTGTCGTAGAAAGGATGAATCGCACCATTGTGGAAAAGGTGCGAAGTATGTTGTCCAATTCTAGTTTGGAGAAGAATTTTTGGGTTGAAGCAGTCAGGACCACTTGCTACCTCATAAATAGACCTCCAACTACAGCCTTGGATAGCGGTATCCCTGAAGAAGTTTGGACTGGTAAGAATTTGAATTATTCTCACTTGAAAATCTTTGGATGTGAAGCATTTGTACATATTCCCAAAGAAAATAGAACTAAGCTAGATGATAAATCTATGAAATGCATTCTTTTGGGATATGCAGATGAAGATTTTGGTTATCGTCTATGGGATCCAGGCAAACATAAAATTATTAGAAGCAGGGATGTTATATTTAATGAGTCAGAAATGTTCAAGAGGACTGTAGGTGAGTTGGAGGTCAAGAAGGTTATTGACAGGTTTGAAGAGCAGCAAGAAAACATACCACCAATACAATAAAATGAACAACAAATTTAGGAGCATGCAGAACAACACGTGGAAAATGATGAACAACAAGAAGAAGGAATCTTGCAGGGTCCTTTATAGGAGATTCACGCTGATAATGCACCACCATAGTTGGTTCGCAAATATTCTAGGCCTCATAAGCCTTCACAAAGGTATCCTCCTGCAAACTATATTTTGTTGACTGATGAAGATGAGCCTAATTGTTTTCAAGAGCTTGTAAAGTTGAGCACAATGAAGAATGGAAGAAGAAATGAACTCTTTGCTAGAAAATAAAATTTGGGAGTTGGTAAACCTCCCAAAAGGTAGAAAGGCTCTACAAAACAAATGGGTTTATAGGATTAAGCATGAAGGTGACGAAAAGAATGAGAGGTATAAAGCAAGGCTGGTGGTGAAATGTTTTGCCCAAAAATAAGGTATTGATTTCACTAAAATTTTCTCACCTGTTGTTAAAATGTCATCCATTAGAGTCATTATTGGTCTAGTTGCTGCTTTAGATTTAAAATGTGAATAGTTAGATGTAAAAACTGCTTTCCTTCATGGTGAATTCGAGGAAGAAACTTATATGGAGTAGCTAGAAGTATTCATAGAAAAAGGCAAAGAAGGCCTTGTTTGTAGGTTGAAGAAGAGTCTCTATGGGTCGAAATAGACACATCGACAATGGTACAAGAAATTTGATACATTCATGTCGGAACATGATTTTAAGAGGTTGGAAGCTGACAATTGCGTCTATATCAAGAGGTATGATCAAGGAAAGTATATCATATTATTGTTATATGTGGATGACATGTTGATTGTTGGACATGATAAGAATAAGATCAATAGGTTGGAGAAAGGTTTGGGTAGCAAATTTGCAATGAAGGATTTGGGACCAGCGCAACAGATATTGGGCATGCGGATTATATGTGAGAGAAAAAAACAAAAGGTTGTGGCTGTCACAAGAAAAATATATCAAGAAGGTGCTTGACATGTTTAATATGAAGGATGCCAAGCCAATTGGTAGACCCCTTGCAGCCCACTTCAAGCTGATTACTGAATTATGTCCTAGTAATGACAAGGAGAAAGAAGAGATGAGCAAGATTCCTTATGATTCATTGGCAGTTTGATGTATGCCATGGTATGCACACGACCAAACATTGCATATTCAGTGGGAGTAGTGAGTAGGTTCCTTGCCAATCCAGGAAAACAACATTGGCAAGCAGTAAAATGGATTTTGAGGTATCTCAAGGGTACTAGTCAGATATGGCTGGAGATATGGACACTAGAAATTCCACTATAGGTTATTTGTATACATTTGTAGGTGTGGTAGTATCTTGGGTGTCAAGGCAACAAAGAATAGTAGCCCTCTCTACAACAGAAGCAAAGTACATAGCTGCAACAGAAGCTTGTAAAGAGATGTTGTGGATGCAGCAATTCCTACGAGAGATAGGAATAAAGCAGGACACGTATGTGTTATATTGTGATAGTCAGAGTGCCATTCACATGGCCAAAAGCCCAACATTTCATTCAAAAACCAAGCACATTGACTTAAGGTACCATTGGATCCGGCATGTGTTGGAGGAAGAATAGTTATCATTGGAAAAGAACCATACAAATAGGAACCCTGCTGATATGCTCACTAAGATTCTACCACGAAATAAACATGAGTTATGTAGAGGCATGGTAGGACTCGGTGTGACTTGATTTATGACTCTTATTTGGCTTCAAGTGGGAGAATTAAGTGTGAAGCCAAATTCATGCTGGATTATAAATCCTTCTACACCGCCATTAGTTTCTAAATCTCCATCTAAATCACATGCAGGATTCTAGATCCTTCTACACCGCCATTAGTTTGTAGATGTCCATCTAAATCACATGCAGGATTCTAGATCCTTCTACATCGCCATTAGCTTCTAGGTCTCTATCTAAATCACATGCAGGATTTTAGATCCTTCTTCAACCTCTATAAATTTGTAATTTCTCTGGCCAAGGAAAGCAAGCCAAGGTCTAGGCCTGTTATGTAATGCAAAGTGATTTATGTTCTCTAGTGATTGTTTTATCTATTCCGCTGTTCCCGATTGAGTAATCTTGCTGTTTCTCCATTTGTCTATCTATGAAATTATTCTTTGCTATTGCCGTCTAAGTCTCTGAGTATAAATCTGTTGAGTTATTTGTATGTTTTGAATTAGCAAATTTAAATAAGTGTTTGAAAAATTGAAAAGGAGTTGTTTTTAGTGTGATTTTTGGGCTTTCAGGGGTCAGAATCTGGTGGAAAAATTTGAGGTGAAATCTTGATTTCTGTTATTTCAACTTATTTTTTGACTATAGATATGGATTTAGCACCCTCAAAAACACCTAGAGCGCTTTGATTGTGCAGGGGTTACCATCAAACTTTTGATTTCAATAAATTATTGCCGGATTTTAGAGAAATTAGACCAGAAAAACCCAAAGGAAAAGCTTCCAAAAAGGTCAACAGTAAAAACAACTCGATTAATGATTGAAAATCTATAATATAAATTAATCAAATTTAATAAAAACATTGTTATATATATATATATATATATATATATAAATATAGAGAGAGAGAGAGAGAGAGAGAGAGAGAGAGAGAGAGAGAGTTGGTTGTATAAATTATAATAAAATCATTGTTAAAGAAGAAAATTTTAATAAAATTAAACAATTCAATTTAAAAAAAAATTGTATTTCTATAAACTCCTATTGACAAAAATTGAAGAGAACAAAATGAAGGAGCATGGGACTACTCTTCTCAGTGTTACAAATCAATTAAATAAGATTACATTGGAAACATTAGTGACAAATAACTAGAGTCAAACTCGACTTAAGCTGGACTTAGTGAAACTGAACTAGGACACTGGGAGGGATAGTTTTGACACATAACAAGTGTTTGGAATTAGATTGTCCAACACTCCCCCTTAATTACAACCACATAAAAATTCAATTAAGATGCCTACTCATCTATGTCTCAGCTAGGCTTACAATTTTTTTTTTTTTTTTTTTTCCTTCTCTTTTTCCAGATCCTATTGCCTCTAAAATGTTTTAGCATTTTCTTCTTGTTGTTGGATTCGAATTTTATTTTCTTCAATTTTTGGTGTACGTCTTCCATCATTCTAGGTTGTCTAAGCAAGTCTTGGACTTCTTCAAAAAATGGCTTGTATGCGGGCTGCTGCTGCATATTATTTTATGTATTGCGCTTTTGATTATCAATTTGCTGCAACATAAGACCATAATACAATTTCATCTATTTAGGACTCCAATACCTGAAATTTTCATTAATTTCTTCATCATGCATGTTGTCTTCAACATTCATTTCTGCAACTTCTATGCAGACTTCATCTAGACATGGTGTTGCAAGCCATGCTTCAAGGGAATTTAATTGTTCTTCATAATCATTCTATGTACCTGCACATTGGAAATCAATGGTAAGTTTAAAAACATCTACAGAACCACATTGGTTTTGTCCCTTCTGCTCTGCAATGAGAGCTTCCTTCTGTTGCACTTCTCAATTGTGTTAGTAACACTTAACGCTTCTTCTGAACAACTGGGATGCGTTAATAATGCAGGTGGATTAACCTCTCCGAGGCGTTACTGTGGATGCAGTTCAACTTGAACTGACTTTCTCTTTGCTGCTTCTTCGCATGCTTCTTCAAGCTTTTGCTACTCTCTTAAATAGTCTTATGGACACTCCTTCACTTCTCACATTATTGTTCTCTTAGGGAGTCTTTTGCAAACTAGCTTATCTTCTCTTCTACTGCTCTCAAGGAGTCTCACGCAGGCTAAGCTCAGATACCAAGACAAAAGTTGAAGAGAACAAAACGATGGAGCAGAGGACTACTCTTCTTATTATTACAGATCGATTAAATAAGATGACATTGGAAACATTAGTAATTAATGACTGGAGTCGAACTCAACTTAAACTGGACTAAGTGAAACTTAACTAGGACACTTGGAGGGACGGTTTTGACACCTAATAGGTGGTTGGAATTAGATTCTCCAACAAGGAAATTTAACTCTTCTTGAAGCTTCTTCAAACCTCAGTATCATAACTTAGCCTAAATACAAAGACAATGATAGACGCAAAAGAAAATAAGAAAGCACACAAAGAGAAAACAGAGACAAAGATGCAGCAAAGAGAAATCCAGTTCAGGTTGAACCGCATCCACGGTAATGTCTCAGAGATTTTAATCCACTTGCGTTATTAACACAGCCCACTTGTTCATAAGAAGCATTAAGCGTTACTAACACAATTGAGAAGTTTAGCCGCGTTAGTTTCAAAAACTTGACATAGAAGATACAAGTTTTTGAAACTAACACGGCTCTTAAAACTTCTCGATTGCGTTAGTAACGCTTAAGGCTTCTTCTGAACAGTTGGGCCGCGTTAATAATGCAGGTGGATTAACCTCTATGAGGCATTACTGTGGATGCAGTTCAACCTGAACTAGCTTTCTATCTGCTGCTTCTTCGTAGGCTTCTTCAAGCTTCTTCAACTTCTGTTGCTCTCTTAAAGAGTCTTACGCACACTCCTTCACTTCTCACGTTGCTGCTCTCTCAGGGAGTCTTATGCAAACTATCTTATCTTCTCTTTTGCTACTCTCAAGGAGTTTCATAAAGGCTAAGCTCTGATACCATGACAAAAATTCAAGAGAACAAAACGATGGAGGAGAGGACTACTCTTCTTACTATTACAAATTAGTTAAATAAGATTACATTGGAAACATCAATAATAAATGACTGGAGTCGAACTCGATTTAAATTAGACTCAGTGAAACTGAATTAGGACACATGGAGGGACGGTTTTGAAACCTAACAGGTTGTTGGAATTAGATTCTCCAACATATATGATATTAAATTTATAATAATGATAATATTAATTACAAAATTCTATGTTATTAAATTTATAATGATGAGGTTAGTTAAAAACGAGTTGGAGATGAATTGAATCATGTGTCATGTAATTTATTGAGGTATTAAAAAACAATTTTAATGTGAATTTCGGTTATTAACACAATGAAGACAAAACAACAACTCTTATCATTAACATAATGAAGGCTAAACAACAACCGTAATAGAGATTTTTGGGTTGTGGCATTTCATGGTTATTGTGAAGTGAAAATTTCTCCTTTCTTTAATAACCATGGATACTATTGTTGGAAACTAAATTTTTAATTTTTGATGTGTTATGAACCATGTGCTTAAAAATGGAGCAACACTTTCCTACCAATTAGAATTGAGTTATATATGGTTGATTTCATCAAACGTTAATTGGTGTCAAGTGTTTTGGGTCCAATTTTGTAGAGATTGGAACTATAGGTTTTGGTTTAAATAATGATGGACAACATATCTTATTAAACAATGTATGCATTCCCGAATACGTTGGTAGACTAAGATGGAAAGCATTATCACCAATTATGTTTAAAAAGGAATAAGGACCATATCAAAGAGGCTTGATCTTTTGATGAGGATATTTAAATCTGAATTTCTATAGCTATAACAAAACTTGATCTCCTACTTGGGAAGAGTGAAGAACTCATTGCGCATCAAGTCTTTTCTTGTATATTTGTTAGACATACTACACCTATTTCCCCCCTCGAAAAGTCGTAATTATTATTATTAATTTTTTTTTTTTCAAAATGAAAGAACAAAATTACATGTAGTAGATGCTAAGGCATATGCATAATAAGTGGATCTTGTTAATCAAGATCAATAAGAACTCATCAAAGAGTTACCCTTATGCTACCGTTAGGGGAATTTTGAGGTCTAAAATGAGCATCCTAAGGAAATTATAAAATAATAGCGTAAATAATATAATAATATTAGATTACATCATCAAATTTTAGAGGGAAAAATAAAAAACCTCTCTGTTGAACTCGTATTTTGAACTTATCTCCCTATGGGTTTACTAAAATTTGGAGCGACAACACTCGTTGGATGCATAATTTGATTCCTCATCCAAGGAGTACACATATTGCATACTTTTGATGGATCTTTCTACACGAAAAACGAGAAACACATTAAAACCGTGATTGCGGTCACATTTTTTCATGTATTTTTCATTTTTCATGTAAAAGGGTCCATTAAAAGTATGCAACATGGGTACTCCTTGGATGATGAATTAAATTTTGCATCCAATGAGTACTCCCATTCGAAATGTGAGTAAAAACTTAGGGAGATAAGTTGAAAATATGAGTTGAAAAAATAGTTTAATTATTTAATTATTTTTTAATATTTTTACCTTTTTAATCCAAAAATGGTGAATCACCTCTATGGTTGACATCATCATATTGAATCTTATTGGTTCTTCTAAAGTTTATTTTGGTTGTACATTTTTCTTAGGAGGCTCATTTTAGACCTCAAAATTCCCCTAATGTCTTTCCTATCTTTCGTTTTTTCCACTTTTCGCCAACCACTAGAGTTGGGTATGGATGATACAATGAACTTTTGTGACTTGGTTGTATTTGGCAGAAATTATTTTTCTGAATCCGATCCATCTGATGTTTGAGAGCATTTGGTACCAATTGCTTCTTTTTTCAGAGGTAGTCGTCACAATCTGCTGCTGTTTTTCAGGAGATATTGGGACTATTGCTGAGATGTGTTCTAACATATCTTTCAATGTAGTGTCCTAGGGGTTCTGTGCATTATTATTTGTGGTGTTCGATGTAGTTTGTTCCTCTTCTATTTCAACTGTCTGTAAATAAAAAAAACTGCCATCATTTTGGCTTTTGTGGTTGTATTTTCTTTCTTTAAGGACAAGCACTTTGAAGATGACCAGTTTGGAGACAAAGTTGACATCTGAAAGTTGTATTCTCATAGCCAAGGGGTTGGTACCACTGTTGGTTGTTGTGATATAACAAGATGTAATATGGTAATCCTTTACTAAGGTCTACCTCCACACAGATTATGGAAAAAGTGTAGATATCTTTTGTGAGATGGTTTGCATCAACTTTCAAGAATTTCCCAAGGGGATTCCCAATTACTGCTAATACTTTATGATGACAAAAGTGTAAAGGTAAGTTGTGAAGCCTCCACACTGACATTGTGGAAATCACCATAGTATTTGCATCGAATCCTGGAAACCGTTAGGGGAATTTTGAGGTCTAAAATGGGCCTCCTAAGAAAAATGTACAACCAAAATGAACTTTATAAGAACGAATAGGATTCAAGATGATGGTGTCAACCATGGGGGTGATTCACCAATTTTGGAGTTAAAAAGTAAAAATAATAAAAAATAATAAAATAATAAAACTATTTTTTCAACTCGTATTTTCAAATTATCTCGCTAAGATTTTACTCAAATTTCAAGTGGGAGTACTCATTGGACGAAAAGTTTAATTACTCATCCAAGGAGTACACATGCGACATACTTTCGATGGAAAAATGGACCCCGTTACAAGAAAAATGAGAAATACAAGAAAAAACATTATTGCAATCATGTTTTTAATGTATTTCTCATTTTTCGTGTAGTGGAGTCCATCAAAAGTATGCAACATGGGTACTCCTTGGATGATGAATCAATTTTTGCATCCAATGAGTGTTCCCTCTCAAAATTTGAGTAAACCCATAAAGAGATAAGTTGAAAATACGAGTTGAAAAAGTTGTTTTTTCATTTTTCCCTCTAAAATTTGATGATGTAATCTAAGCTTATTGTATTATTTCCACTATTATTTTATAATTTCTTTAGGAGGCCCATTTTAGACCTCAAAATTCCTCTAATGCCATGGAGTTATGAAGAGACCTACATTACTCCAAAACCAAGGTCCCTCATGTAATTCATACTCCCTATTTTTTGCAATTTCAAATTTGAGAATGAAGAAACCCTTTGAGCACAAATGGATGTCATAATTTTTTGTCCAAGTGGATAAGATCCATTGATATAGGGCTTTTGATTTGGGCGAGAAACCATTGAATCTGTATATCACGACTTTTGATAGATATTCATCGTGAATTTCATTTACCTTAGGTAATGTAATTATCATAACTGGTACCTAAGTCGTTTGTTCCATGATGTAGGGTCCTGGAGTAGTGGGAGGTTGCTCTGTTTGTTTATGTGGATCTTTTTCCCCTTGACTGCACGTTTGAAGGTGGTTGGTCCTTTGGAGCTTCTACCAGGACAACCTCCTAGAAGTCTTGTGTTAAGGTAAATGGTTGAGTTCCATCCAATTTTATAATCCTGTAGATTATATTCCTTTTGCAACACTTTCCTTGCATAAATCAGAGATTGTAGTCTAGCTGACTGAGTTTTTCTTGAATCCTTTGTTGGATATTTTTATCCCTTCGCAACTCTGCATCTTCAAGCAAACATATTTTCCTTTAATTGTTATGATAACGAGAGATATCAACATACCTTTTTATGGATCTAACATTTGATCTTCACAGGCGAGCCTTGTGATATTCTCTATTGTACAATGATTTCGACCATTACTTGTTGTTTTCTATAGATGAAGGTCACTACCAATTTAATTCGCAGCTCTCACTGTCATTTGCACATTTCAACCCATATTTGTTGTTGAGGAAGATGTGAAAATTGATTTGTTGGATTTCTTTCGCTTGCCTCCCATAGCTGATTGTATATTGCTAACCCATTTCTTCCATAGAAAAATCCTCCTGCGAGGAGTATGATGCTATTATAAGGCATGAGGTTATAGATATGGTATATAAATTGTATCCCAAGACCCTGCTTTACCAACCATGCATAGGGATCTGATAAGCTGGAATGGGGCTTTCCATTTGCAGGCGTAGATCTTGGATATGGACTATATGAAGTAGATATGGTGGTATTCACTTTACCTGAGGTATATTTATCGAGAGATCCCAATGTAAGAACTAAGATCCAAATGTTTTGCAGATGCAGCGTGTTCTATTGTGGATCCACCCCCTTCGAAAGACTGGATCTATACAAGAGACAATTAAATTTGGGCTCTCTATCATTGATTTCCACTGAACGTTCAATCCCAAGTTTTTTCCTGAATTATGTCGTTTTCTTCTGGGAGTGCCATGGAAGGCGGGCAATGCTTTTTCTGGTTGCTTTAATGGCTATGTGAACAATCGTGTCTGGGGATGACGACAAGGAATTGGGGCTTCAACATCCCTTAGTCAGATATGAGGAGAGAAGATGCGTGGAATGCTTGGGACAGTCTTAGGCGTAATACCTATGCTCATGAAAAGACAGATCAAGGTTGTAGAACGAGTAATTTAGCTTCTTGTCAATACCCTCACCATGAATGCCTCTGAGGATGGATCTATCCTTTGAATGCACAAGAGTTGAAGAGTATCGATCACGGATCAGGTAAAACGAGAGATCACGATCTCAACATTGTAGGGCTTTGGATTGTTTTGTTTCAAAACATGGATTTGTTATTGTTGGGTGGCACGAGCCACAGATCATCATGACCCTAACCTCCCAATAGCTCCTAGATTGTCCTTCAATTGATAAAATGAGGCATATAGTTTTGGATTTGCACAAATCTGCAGTGCCAAATACACTCCCTCCTCTTTAATCGCTAGAAAACACCATTTTCTCTCCTTCGATCGAGAGAGCCCAAATTTGATTGATACTTTTAGACATACTACACTTGTTTATGTATTCATGGAATTTTCTTAATGAAAGTGGGTGCTAAATCTCGTTCTTTGGAAATCTAAGGAGTACAGGATGTTGAGGGCTTTAGGGATGAGACATCAATATATTTGGATTGTTGGAAATGAAAACATATAATTTAAAGGGATATGCTCAATGGGATTATTCTAGTCTCTATTGTAAGAACCAATGTGTAATTTCATCCAAGTTGCCATGGCATGCATAATTATATACATGCATAAATATGAACTAATGTTATGTGGACTACTTATGTTTTTTGGCCCTCAATATGAGGGTGGAATGCATTGGAGTGCTTGAGTTAGGAGAAAGCATTGAATACAACCATACAAAAAATTAATAAGAAACATCGATCAAACATTTGTGAATGCGATAGATCCAGAAATCAATCTACAACAAGAAATAGAGAATCACAATAAGACAGTACAAAAGATGGTAAACCAAAATGGGACCATATATGGATGGAGTATAGATTAGCGCTGTTAATATTTGTGGCAGTCTTCAAGATTATTAAGGGACATGATAGCCATTTTAGAGGAATGATCTAACAATAACCAATACAAAATTAAGCTAGTGCTTGGTCATGGGTAAACCTGAGAGAAAATCCAAATTAATAGATCCCCCAAGGTTTAGAGGGTACGAGAAATGGTGTATAAATACTCAAATTATGAATGGTTGGTTCAACCATACTACATTTGGAGTCCAAAATTAATTTTGTAATGCTTACGTGTTGAAAATTTGAACCTTTTTAATTTCTTAAACATTGATATCATTTTATAAATGCATCTATATATATATATATATATATATATATACATAATTACTAGAATATATTTAATATATCTACATTTCTATAATTTTGATATGTCGATTCATTTTTGATCTACATACATCCTAAACACATCATTTTAATGATGCCTAGTGTTGTTAAATCAACAGCTTACCAACTTATAAAGACTAGATCCTGGGAGTGGATGTTAGAGAAGATGTTGGTATATCAAATATTTCATTGATTGTAGATTAATGTTCATACAATTAGATCGACGCTTAGATGTTGATATATCAACACTTCAGGGATGCATTTTACTATGTAATCCTTATGCCTTAGTTCTTCAAAATTTTCATCTAAAAAGAATTTCCAATGACATGTAGAAGTGTTTTCCATAATCTTGATTTTAAGCTTGATAACAATGTTTATTCATCACTATACTAGCCTAAAAATGGTGACAATTTATCATTATTTTAGAAGTTATTATGACCATGAGTTATCACAACAACCCATTCTTGAACTCATGATGATGGAAAATCTTCCTCTCTACCTTTGGTATGGCTTAATTTTAAAGGGAAAATTATCAAAATGTGAAATAAGGATTAGAAAGAAAAACATATAGGGGAATAAATATAACTTACCTTCAGTGGTGAGAGAGCTATTTATCACATTTTTCGACTATGCTTATTTCTTAAAAGAATCAAATTTAAAATACATTATAATCACATATATTAATTTAAAATTTGTGTAATTCATTTTATTTCTTCAAACCAAATAATTGTAGAAAAACCTGTAGATTCACAAGCTCATGTAATCTACAAAAACAAGAGACAGGAATCTACTTCTACTCTTTACATCAGAAAACCATAAAGATCGAGTAAACAATTATCAATAGAGTAAGAAAATCAAAGGCACATAACACAATAAATATCTAGGGAAAGCCACAACTCAAAACCCCACTATCTGTTTTGTATTAATCAAGAAAATCAAGACGAAATTACAATGCGTGTTCTTTCTAGAACAATCCCAACACTTAGCATTTTCAATCTCCAACTCATAAGCAAGCTCAAGGCCAAATATTAGCCTCTTCAAAAGCTCTCCAAGTCCCTATTCCAATGTGTAAATCCTATGAAGAATATCTTGTATTTAAATGGAAATAAAACCTCTAAAAATAGCGCAATCCCTCAAGGATCAGTTCCTGAATGCATGCACTATCAGTGCAACTCAGAAAAATCTAAAACAAATAGTACAATGTCCCTGCACTCTAGTCTCAACTAGGTCTTTATGAGAATCAGCATGCATGAGTTTCTGATAGTGGAATCTTCAGTTAACTAGAGTAGTACTAATTAGGTCACTAGTGTCGCAACTGACTATTTACTCACTATTAGTTCTTGAAACTGGTTGGACTAATTTAATTGGACTTAACTCAATAAATTGAGCTAAGTAATTACAATTCATTCATAACTCATCCTTAACTCGTATAAGTTAGGGAGAACATATTGTTATAGCTCCAAATTTCACTATTATTGTTTTTGATGCTGCACTCATGGCCTAGGGCAACCCCTCCTTCCAGACCTGGTCCAAAATCTAAAAAACGGTGTTTTATTCCCTGTACGCGACATTGCCCTGAGTTAAACGCGTGTATACGCGGGTTCATATATACCCAACCCGCGTATATGTATTAAAACACTTAAAAAATATAAAACT
>APFE031285152.1:56497-79470 GCA_000404065.3 Pinus taeda
TTGCCCTGAGTTAAACGCGTGTATACGCGGGTTCATATATACCCAACCCGCGTATATGTATTAAAACACTTAAAAAATTATAAAACTCCTTAATTTTGGGTGGAGATCGCGGGTTTTACCTGCTGATCACCTGTTAGTGCACGTGGCCTCAACTGTCCCCAACCAATTCCTAACTAAAAAACTACTTTGGAATTGGTATAAAATGACACCAAAGGGAAGGCCTAAAGGGAGGAGAGAGTATAGAGAAAGGTTATTATACTGAGATTTCCCCCTGATCAGGTCTGAAGACCCTTGTGCCTTCTGCACTTCGCCCATTTGTACAGGAAACCCTTGTTTCCTTGTGATTTGATGTTCATCCCTTAGTTATGGCATCTTGGAGTGAGTCTTGGAAGGAGATATGCTAGAGGCTTGAGTCGGGACGGATCCAGAAGGAGGTTGAGCTTGGAGCCTGCAAAGGTTGCTCAGGTGATATTACTCTTTGTGTACTTTCTATTTGTCTATAATAAAGAAACACGTCTTGATTCCCAATATGCTTCTTCTTTATGTTTATGATGTTCATGTTTGAATTTCATGTATGAATGGATGTTTAAAAAGTTCATAACTAACTTCCTTCTTGTATAACATAAAGATGATTTTTGTATAAATCTTTGTCCATATAATGCTGCATTCTTTGGAATTGTTGGTTTTGCAGGGCAAAGGAGCGAAAGGGACATGAAGAAGGGTTTCAACCCTTGAGGAACTACCCGAACGTAGGACCTGAGGTGCATCCTTCTTACTTTAGAATTAGCTTTTGCTAGCATAATGGCTGTGTGTGTGCATGTTTCTTTGTTTAGACAACTTTCAGTCTGCTAGAGTTCCACCCAAAAGCCCTAGGGGATAAAATCCCTCAACACATATACATGTATTCTAAAAGACTTCCAATTTTAATTTCCTAAATTAATTAATTTAATTAAACTTAATTAATTATTTTCAGATTGTTATGAGAAAAGAATTATATTTTAATTCAAGGACAAATTAAACTAAAATTTCTTGTTGCCATTTCTCAATACTCCCTCTCAACAAGAAAGGGATTATCTACTACCCCGATCCTCTCTCTGTGAAACTTGAATTTACATCTTAGCATCTTGCTCCTCCGTGGGAATGTAATCTAACAACATGATCTGCCTCAATACATAATCTCTAAGATGATGATACCAGATATCTATATGCTTTGATCGATCATGAAAAACTAGAAATTCAGAGAGTTTGATACACTTCTGATTATCACAATAAATCATTGCCGAATCCATTTGTTGACCAAACCAACCAACCAGGATCTTCCTCATCCAAATAGCCTCACATGTTGCTTGAATTGCAACCATGTACTCTGCCTCTGCCAAAGTGAGTGCAACCAATCTTGGTTTCCTATTGTACCAAGAAACTCCAGATGACCCAATACTAAATATCCTTCCTGATGTGCTCTTCCTATCAGATGGAATCCCCACCCAATCTGCATTGGTGAAGCCTTGAAGCTTCACTCCCTATGTTTGTCTGTACCACAACCCAAACTGAGTAGTGCCTCTGAGTTATCTCAATACATGCTTTGCCGCCTTCCAATACAGCTTGGTAGGCCTAACCAGCACTTGACTAAGTTGGTTAACTACATAACACATATCGTGTGGTGTGTTCATTAAATACATGAGTGAACCCACAAGCTGTCTATAAACAATAGCTTCCACTACTTCTCCTGAAGTATCATACTCCTTCCTCCAGTTACCAGCTAGAGGAGTCTCCATGGGTTTACTGCTCTCCATGCAGAATCTCTTGAGTATCTCATTGACATACTTGCCTTGAGAAACAAACAACTCCCCATCTCCCTACCATACCTCCATGCCAAGAAATTAATGCATGAGCCCCATGTCCATCATCTCAAACTCTCTTGCAAGGTCATCCTTGCAAGATTTGATGAGCTTCTCATCACCAGTGAGTATGAGATCATCTACATAAAGTACAATGATCAAAATCTTACCTTCCACCACTATGTGATACAGGTTCGCATCTGCTTCACTCTTCGTGAAGCCCAACCCAGTGAAGTAGCTATCTATTCTGGTGTACCAAGCACGGGGTGCTTGCTTCAACACATACAACGCTCTCTTGAGTCAACACACATGTTTCAAAACCTTCAGGCTACTCTATGTAAACCTCTTCCTCAATCATTCCATTGAGGAAGGTAGTCTTCACATCCATGTGATGGATACTCCAACCCATCTATGCAGATAGTGCCAAAATAGATATGATAGATGAGTACCATGCAACAGGAGAAAAGGTCTCATCATAATCAATCCCCTCTACCTATGAAAAGCCACGGGCAACAAATCTAGCCTTATGCTTCTCAACACTACCATATGCATCTTGTTTTACCTTGTAAAGGAAACAAGAGCTCACAACTGACTTGCCCTCTAGTCTCAGGACCAGATCCCAAAAACGTTTCGAACTATGGAGTCATACTCCTCCACCACCGCATCAACCCAACTGGCTACTGCATTGCTTCCTGAAAGGAAGGTGGCTCTGTCACAACACATGTACTCATAAATTCCATGTATTCAGTGTACCTCTCTGCACTGAGAAGAGGTTGCTCCCACATTCTCCCGTGCATCATCCAACAATCTGTCAGCCTCTCTAGTGTGTTTTCTTCCCTCTCTAGAAGACTCTGCCTGAGTGGATGCCTCCACTCTCGGTACCTTTGCATGTAATTGCTCCACATCAATCTAAGGCTTCTCAACCTTAGGAGCTAAAATTTCCTCCTCCACATGTAGCTCAAGCTCCCTCTCAAGGGATACTCGCATGGCCTTCTCCTCATCGAACTTGACATCCCTGCGAACCATTGTCATCTGACTGGTTTGCATGTACACTAGACAGTTGTGGGGAGTATTAGTGTACCCCACAAATATCCCTACCTCTGTTGTTGGCTCAAGCTTCTTCTGTGCATCATTGGTCACATGGAAATAAACCAATGGCCCAAAAATATTGAAGTGACCAACATCTAGCCTCTTACCGGAATAAGCTTCCTTTGGTGTTTTACTCTCAAGTATCTGATGTGGGTTACGGTTCTAAACATAAAACATTGTGTTTCATGCCTTAGGCCACAAGTGGTGGTAGGTCCTGATCATGCAACATCGCCCTTGCTGCCCCAACTATGCTCCTGTTCTTTCTGTCAACAACCCCATTCTCTTGAGGGTTATGAGGTGCCGTCAACTCTCGTTTAATCCCTTCCACTGCATAGAAGTTCTTAAACTCATTGGAGACATATTATCCACCTTTATCACTTCGTAAAGCTTTAACCTTCATGCCTAACTCTTTCTTGACCAATGCTTTGAATTCACAAAAATTTGTGACTCTTTGATCCTTTCTTTGCATGGGAAATATCCAACATTTATGAGAATAGTCATCTAAAAATATAACATAATACCTGTGTTTTCCGGTGGATACTGTCGAGAATGGTCCACACACATCTGAATGGACTCTCTCCAAAATAGACTCTGCTCAGCTGTCTCTATGTCCAAAGGAAGACTTGGTGTATTTTCCCAAAGTACAATCCTTGCATGTATCAACTTGCTCAAGCGTACCTTTGGGAAGACTGGTAGATATTTGCTGTAATATTTTCAAAGCCCCATGATGCAAGTGGCCCAATCGCTTGTTCCATAACTTGCCGACGTATCAACTCAACATCTTTTCCGCTTTTGAACTCAAAGAAACACAATCCTCTACCTCTATCTTATAGATATTCTAAACTCAAATCCCTATCTTATTTACTTGACCCGTGGCTATGTGTCAAAGGAATGCATTTCCTTTGAAAAAGATCACATCATAGCCTCTATCCTCAAGGATGGCAATGGATACCAAGTTCTTCGCCAGTCTGGGTACATGCATAACATTCTTCAAGGTGAGTGGAGCCGCATGCTCCCTCTAAAAGGTAATAGTTCCCACACTAGTAACACTATACTTACCATCATCATCCATCTCGATATGCATCTTGAGATCTTTCTCGTCCAGTTCACTGAATAACTCTTTGTCACCTGTCATGTGGAAAGAAGCTCCACTGTCTAAGTACCAAACACTTCCCATCATTGAAGAAACCATGCATGTAATGAGGGAAAAGTCCAATTCGAATTGGGAGGCCAAAGCCTCATCCGCCGCTCCTCCTGAGGACTTCTCCTTGGACTTCTTCAATGCACAGTTTGTAGCAAAGTAACCCATCTTGTGACAATTAAAGCATTTAACTTTTGTCATGTCCTTCTTCTTACCTCCATGATAATAATATGATTTGGAACGAGAAATTTTACCTTTCCTCTTCATTGCCTTAATCGCTAAGGCACAATTCTCTTCATCATCGGTCTTTAATGAAGAGCCATCCCTGGTGTTCCCCCTGATCTCATCCTACATCAAATCTGACCATAGTCATTCCAAATCTGGTAGCTTCTCTCAACCATTGACAGAGTCCTGATAACTATGCCAACTCCTTGGGAGTCCAAGAAGAGCAAGGCTCATCATATCCTCCTAAGAAACTGGGATTCCAACACTTCCAAGTTCATATCGACATTGAGTGAACTTGGTCAATTACTTTGGAATCATCTCACCTTTTTCCATTTTTATTTTCGAAGTTTATCCTTCAGTGCCAACTTCCTTTGATCATTGCTATTCCGATACAAGTTTGTCAATGTTTTCCACATAGCATGCGGAGTTTTCTTGCCATGGAGACTCGAGACAATGTGATCTCAAAATCCCTCAAGGATTATCTACCTTGCCTTCACCACACACTTCTTCCATTCGGCCAAGTTTTGTGCATCCATAGCTATTGGCTTGGGGACTTCTTGATCAATGAATTCCTTCAAGCCATTATCTTCTAGCACAACCTCCATCCTATCCCTCCAGGCTATAAAATTCGAGCTTCCTTCCAAGGCATACTCAAGCTTCATCCCATGGAACGCCATCTGCCAATCCTGAAGTATGTATGCAAATTTGACTTTCACCTGTAACCTAGAAACTCAAAACTTCGAAATCACCTCTAGAAAGATGATTTTAAATCAACGATATCTCCCTCATCCGAACTCTGATTCGACGGATTTTTTTTTTTTGAATTTGAGTATCTTTTACCAAGGAATCAAAATATATAATTTGTTTATGAAAATGTTTCACATAAATTCTCAGAACTTCTATGCAAACTCTCAGCCCAAAAAACAATCTTGGTCTGATACCATGTAGAAAAACCTGTAGATTCACAAGCACATGTAATCTACTAAAACAAGAGACAAGAATTTACTTCTACTCTTTACAACAGAAGCCCATAAATATCGAGTAAACAATAATCAATAGAGGAAGAGAATCAAAGACACATAACACAATAAATATCTGGGGAAAGCCGGAGCTCAAAACCCCACTATCTGTTTTGTATTAATCAGGAAACTCAAGATGAAATTACATTTCTTTTTCTCTCTAGAACAATCCAAGCACTCAGAAAATTCAATCTCCAACTCATAATCAAGCTCAAGGCCAAAGATTAGCTTGTTCACAAGCTATCCAAGTCTCTATTCCAATATGTAATTCCTATGAAGGATAGCTTGTATTTAAAGGGAAATAAAGCCTCTAAAAATAGCACAGTCCCTTAAGGATCAGTGCCTGAATGCATGCACTATCAGTGCAACTCAAAAAAATCTAAAACAAATAGTACATTGTCCTTGCACTCTAGTCTCAGCTGGGTCTTTCTCAGAATCAACATGCATGAGTTTCTGATGGTGGAATCTTCAGTTAACTAGAGTAGCACTAAATAGGTCACTAGTGTCCCAACTGACTACTTACTCACTATTAGTTCCTGAAACTAATTGGACTAATTTAACTGGACTTAACTGCATAAATTGAGTTAACTAATTACAACTCATTCATAACTCATCCTTAACGTCTACAAGTTAGGGAGAACATATACATGTCTTCTAAAAGACTTCCAATTCAAATTTCCTAAATTAATTAAGTTAATTAAACTTAATTAATTATTTTCAAATTGTTATGAGAAAAGAATTCTATTTTAATTCGTAGTTTAATTCAAGGACAAATTAAACTAGAATTTCTTGTTTCCATTCCTCAATAATAATTTCTTTACAAGAAGCCAAATACCAACATACTGCTATTATAATGTATTCATTGACACAAATTTTATTAGAGCCCATTCTGAAAACCAAGTAAACAGAGATCTTTGCAACATATGCTCAATTTAGATAATATTAATTCAATTTAAAAAAATAGGACACGTCTAACTATATTCATCCCAACATCTCATGCACATAAATCCTGGACCATTAGTTGATAATCAATCAATGATTACTAAAAAATAAGTATTGTAATTATGATAATAGAATGTGTCCTCCATAGTATTTTTATCATGTTGAATGGCATAAGCCTCGTTCTCATGATATTTGGTTCCACCTCTACTATTAAAATTCAAATCTCTTTGTCATGTTCAATGGAATATACCTCGTGTTTTATGGAAATTTCTTTAGTAGTGACTTAGTACTTTTATCCCATAGGTTTACCCAGGGCTTGCCACAGACAATAAGTTTACAACCTACTTATCCCTCTATCACACATATTCATAAAAAATAATAAACAAGAGAAAGGGTTATAATGTGCACATTTTCTTATAGGTGAATATCTAGTGTAGTCAGCTAGAGATGTACTGGAAATCCCTGCCCCTGATCTCCCTGCGTTCATGCCATAACCTGACGGAAGGGATTTATCATTCATTCCCCTCATGTCTTGTACCTGCTGGCTTAGGTATTTTCATCAATGTTTATTGAAGTCCATGACAACCAAGGTTTGATCTTTTAATGGGCAAGAGTCATTTCAGTCACTAAGTCTAGGGATTAGTCATTTGGTCTTCAAATAATGTCCAATAAAGCCAGCAAGGCCAGAGGGAGGCTCTTATAAAGTTGTGATTCAAAGATTTTCATCGTCATATCGATAGATTACGACTGTTCTTCAAAACTCTGTTTTGAAGAAAAGTCAACAGTTTATCATTTGTAATAATTTTCAAAAGTTTCTCAGTGGATTTCTCCAAGCGCAGCCCTGGTTTCCTTAGCCAAATTCCTTTTCAGCTACCCCTCCAAAAAGTTTCCAAAAATTTCATCATTTTAGTCAAAGAAATCAAAAGGAAGTGTGAAAAGCAGAGTTGTATTAATTGTGAAAAAGTGCCAAAGTGAAAACATTACAAAATGGGTTTTGGAGGAAGAAAAAATCAAATCCAACTCTTGCAACATATTTCTCCAAGTTATATAGATCGTTTGTGTCAAGTTACATTCATAAATCTCATAGCAAAGTCGAGTTTGGAGGTTGAAGAGAAAACAACAGTTCGAAAAGGTCGTGACTGTGTTAAGAGGTGGAGCACGGGGCACAGGTGGAGTAGCGCGGCGCACATAGGGAGCGCGGTGCACTAGGCGCGACCACACAGTGGTAAACAACACGGGCGCAATGCACATAGGGAGCGCGACGCACTAGGTATGCTGCACGGCTCATATACACAGAAGCCCGATTTTGCTCAGAATTTGCAACCAATTGCCTTCAATCCCTTGAATTTGCCAAGTGGGGTCAATCTCTTAGTGTTTTATCCATTTTTTATGTTAGTATGATGATAGTAAATGGTGGATTATGGTTGCACAAAAACTCTTAAACCCTACCACTTAAAATCATCAAAGAAAATGCTGTTAGGGTTACAAATTCGTTGTGTTGGTGCCAAGGTTCTTCCTCCATGTCATTTTCCCTTCTTGCCCTCATTCCCTTCTTCCCTATGCCACTTTTTCCATTTCTCCCTATCCTAAAATGATATTAAAATCCTATTCCCTATCCCCTCCACACATTTGTCAAAGGTAAAACCCCAAACCCTACCCCATATAAAATCTCCTAAACTCCCTACTCCCTAAATGAAATTCCTCCTCATAGTCCCTAATCCCTTCATATTATTCCCCTTCCTAACAGTCCCTTGTTGTATTTTCCCCTTGGTGGCAGATTTCAACACATCAAAAGAGTACTTCAAGCACAGTTATTACATAGCAATAATCTCGTCTTCAGGGTATTTTTTATAGTAGTCATGGCATCTGAGCATTCATCGGACTATGAGGTGGAAACCCAAAGTGACTCTCCCCTGGAAGAACAAGCACCCCGGAGGCCACATAAAATTGGCAGACATGTGAGAGAGGAACCGACCACCCTTACAGAATTGCAGGGCTACCCTCTTGCTATGTCATGTTTTCAGCATCAGTCATGCTATGAGTTTTGTCAAAATGTGGCTAGTGTCCAATTTCATCATGAGTTGGCTCGTCTTTTTGTGCTGCACTTGCATGGAGATCAAGCCATCTTGGCTGGGGTCACCTTCACACTCACACCAGAATCTGTCTCATTAGGAACCGGTATACCGAACATTGGCGAACCATGGCAAAAGAAACAAAAGATTTACCGGCAGCATTATGAGCCATACATCAAAACCAGTTTCTTAAGGCATCTCAAGAGAGTGTTCCTGTTCCGATATCTGAAGGATGAATATGCTCCACTAATGAGATTGATCATGAAATATTTCAGCTGTGAGGGACGATTCTCTCGTCTTTATGCTTACCACATTAGGTTGCTCATGCATTTCACCAGGGTACGGATGATGAACATTCCGTATTTCATTTGCTGGAACATAGAGAGGATGACCACCTTTATACAGTGCAAAACACCTCAGCAGCAACTTAACAGTGTCTATCATTTTGCTCTTATTAAGATTTTGGTGGTTCATCAGCTTGGATTGCAGGGCATCACTTGGGATGATTTCATCTCGCGTGATTTCTTCAGAGCTTCACGGGGAGTATCAGAGGTTAAGCATGAGGGTGAACCTTCTCATCGGTATGAGCGCCATGAGATTGCTAGTGTGCCGGTTTTCATCACATATCAGAAAGGCACCAGACGTTTGTTTGCAGCGGCAAAGCGAGTGTTATCTCCACTCAGGTTGGAAGGGGCCTCGCTTCCTCCATCAGCTCACAGGAATAGGACAAAGGCAAGGAGCCAATGCAGGATGAGGGGCCTTTAGGTGATCCATCAGGTGAACGAGAGACCGAATTCATTCTCCTTCATGATGATGATACAGATACAAATCCTCAAAGTGCACAGCTTAAAGAGATCCTCCAGGAGCAGCAAGCGAAGATTCAAGCCTTGTCCCTTGATTTGGAAAGAGCCCAATGGAACATGAAATATCTGGAGCAGAGGAACAAAAAGATTGAGGATCAACAAGCCATCATGGAGCTACAAAACATTCGTGAGCATTGCCAAGCTGCACAAAGGAGAAGAGTTGAGCTCACGTCATTGGAGCAAGAGATTAATGAGGATCGGGAGGCAAATCTCGAGAGAGTTAACATGCACTTAGAGAGGCTGCTGGAAAAGGCCGAAAAGGACCATTCATTGCTGAGACACATGGCTTTCCACTACATGGTGCGAAACAAAGTGTGCAAGGCCCGAATCAAGAATTTGAAGGCGAAATTGAGGAAGGCAATCAAGAAGCAAAAGAGGCAAAGGGAGTTCGATCGACTTTAGATATTGGCCGAAGCCTCTTGGCCCAACATAACACTTGATAAGGAAGCTCCAGCCCAAATTTCAAGAAATTTGGGGAAATTTTGGTGTTTTTGGAAATTTTTGTGCGAAAAACAGGGTTTTTCTCCCTGTGCGCCGCGCCATGTGGTGCGCGCTTACAATAGGAGGCTCCAAATGACAAAAGGTTTGCATTTTTTATTTTTCCATGGAAAATCATGACTTTTGGTGCATGGCCAAGAAGTTGGGGCAAATTTTGAGTCCTCAAGAGGTCAAAAACACCCAAAAAATGACCTCTCTGCCCCTATTTTGACACACAGGAAGCAGTCTTGGGAGGTTGAGGTTTTTGAGGGGAAAATGGGCATCAAATTCGGAAATTTCACTTAATTTGGAAAGTAGACAGGTAGGTATTTACAACAAGCACACTTGGGCTCAATTTTGACTTCAGAAAGTGCCTCAAAACCAGCTCCAAAGTGGCACGACGCATACAGTTTTTGGCGCGGCGCATAGAGACCCAAAGGACAAAATCGCTCCCGCTTCACGAAATTTTGATTCGCAATTTTCTCCAAGTGGGCCCACTCATTTACAATACATTTTTCCCGGCATCAAAGGCAAAGTTTAAAAGTCATTTTTGGCTTCTATCCAAGTGGCCAAATGAAGGTGAACAACCACCCACAAAATCTATGCTCATATTTGCTTTTTTCTAATTGGTCCTAATAGAAAATTAAATGTAACTGCTGATGGTTGGCTCTTCATCTCCTGGGTTGATCGAAATTCTCATGGAAAAGTTTATTTATTGTATTGATAGTCATTTTGTAAAGGGTTGGAATTTCTGGGAAACTGTGGGAGAGAAACCCAGTCACTCACTGTACATTTTGACAGAGAATTAATGAAAGATTGCAACTCTGGTTCATGAGATTCCTATGGCGTGAGTTTAGCAAATGTATCTTCTTTATGTTTCATATGTATTTAGTTATGTTTCATATTTTCATTCATATTCATTTCCAGTGAAAGCTTTCTATGTAAAAAAGGTAGAATTCAGTGTACTGCTCTGCCTTGGGATAGTTTTCATGTTCTATGTTTTCCTTTGTTGAAAAGGATTCATGTATTTATGCCCTTTTCACACTCTTAAACAATCTCTCCACTTCATATTATTTCGAAACTAATTGCTAGACTTTCTGCCTTTCTTGCCTCACGAAATAATCTGCTTCTTTGAGTTAAATTCTCTGCTCATGCTGTTCCTTGGCCCCACACATCCCAGAAAACTCAGTCATTCTTCAAACATCTCCATCATATTTATTTACCTAGCCTAAAATCAGTATCCATTTTTGCGTCATCTCAGACCCTATTGTTTATTTTTCCTGAGTGTGACCCGGAGAGAGCCCTCTCCTGTTCTGGTAGGGCTAGCTACCAGACTGAGCGTGGTTTGTGGTTACCCTGAATTTTGCCTTCCTTCAGCCTAAGGCAAATTTAGGTGCTAACAGATGACACATTGTTATCATAAATTTCTCCCCTCTTGTTTGATGGAGGGCATTGCTTTTATAAATAGGTTGGAGTAGTGATCACATTGCACCTAGAAACTTTGTTGACCATGTTTAATGTGGTCCTTTCATCCTTATTGTTGAATGGTGATCAACTTTGAGCTTGTTTGCTCTTATCCATTTGCACTACCGCTCCAAATATCCTCTGCTTAGTAATTGGAGAGTTGTTGAGCCTTTCAACTCTCCCTGTGAAGCCAATGGGAGCATTGTTAGGCCAAAAATGTTATCTAATAGTGTTTGAGGAGCATTTGAGGTGAAAAACAT
Source organism: Pinus taeda (assembly GCA_000404065.3). NCBI lineage: Eukaryota > Viridiplantae > Streptophyta > Pinopsida > Pinales > Pinaceae > Pinus > Pinus taeda. Next base: position 67,888 of record APFE031285152.1, read on the forward strand.
TAGTTTTTATGAAGTTTCCATGGACCAATTTCTATATTCTAGTCTTCAATGTGATGTTATTTCCTAACGAAACCAAGGGGGCGACATTTTGACCTATAATAGACGCCCCATAATATATGAGGTTAGAAGAGAAACTCTTGGTTGAAATACATTATAATAATCTTAGTGATATAGGTGGAGTATGGTAACCACAAGCATTGAACCGTGGAAAATTTTAGGGGCTAATATTCGTAGGTGGGCTAATTTTCCATGATGTTTTCCCAAAAAAAAATCGCAAATTTCCATTTTTTCTAAAAACAATCCACCTAAATTTCATATTATAGAATTATTTTACCTTAAATATTGCCAACATTATATAAGAACTATATATAAAATCATTATAAATTTGAATAATTATACAAATATACCAATAAAAATTGTATAGTTTGCATATTAGGGACTAGTGAGATTCGTCAATGTTTCTAAACTTCAAGATATTTTTCCATCCTTAAAATTTTCCCTGTATTGAACCTGCAGGAGGTTGTGAAAATAATAGTAATATACTTATAAAGTACATCCGTGAGGTACACATAACCATACTTGGTCTTGAAATAATAAAGCATGGGCATTACACAATATACTGTGAAATCATGTCATCAAGGACTAGTCATGATACGATGTATATCTATGACACAATAGATTGTTGGGTGTTGTTTTTTTAACTATTTTCTGCACATTCTTTCCCCTGTTTTGACCTTTCTGTCCTCCAGGTGTGTGCCCTTATATGACCAAACTCCCTGTTTCCTTACCTTTTTAATCCATTTTACTGTCATGTTACTTTGCTATATTTTATAGAATAATACGAGGCTTTATTCCTTTTTGTGGCTAACTAGGAGAGCATTGAAGGAGTATTTTGGGAAGTTCATATTTTTTAGGTGTTGGATCTCACGAATGAAGCTATGAAGTAGACATGCAATAGGGATTAACTGCAGGAAAGGGTAGAATGGTTCGCTATTACACCCCGAGTGTTGTTACAGGTTGCTGCTGTTACAAGTTGCTACTGTTACAAATTGTTGTTACACATTGGAGGTTTTTATAGGTTGTTGTTACACATCGGATGGTGTTACACCTTGTGTGGGTCTACCATCACACCAACAGTGTTGTCGTCAGTTATGCCAAGTCATCCCGAAACCACCATTCGCTCAATGCTGTTGCACCGAAGCTGGAAATGTGGGTCCTATTCCACATAACAACTATCGATAGTAGGATTGTTAATTTTTGAAGCAACACGACTCAAGAAGTTGCAACTGATGCATATTTATTTACCACTACCTTGTAACTTCTTTATTTTTTATCAGCATGAGAATCAAGAGATTCTCTTCACTGATTTTCTTTCTATTTTTTGGGTTGTAATAATTAGAAAAGACTCGACTTTTTATGTATCAGTAAACGGCATATAGAAGAGTACCGTTACTCTGTTTCTATAATTTTTGAACTTATTTTAATATCAATTAGCACGATGATGCTGTTATTGCTTTCCAACTTATTCGTTAATCACTTTTCTGTTCTTCCTGCGACCTGTTGAGGAGGAAGGGCCCTCCTCTTTGGCAGGGATTGCATTGGTTTAGGTAGTGTAAATTCTAAATTAGTCCATTGATTTATGGTTCCTCACTGTTGTTGTACAAATCGTCGATTACATTCGCTTTTGTTTCTATTTATCTTATGTTGTTACACTGAGTTAATTATATAATGGTAGGAACCAGCTGGAATAGATGTTAATTCTTGTGTGGTGCACCTTTACCTTAACAACTGTGAGTTGTGATTTAATTATGTAGAGTGTTTTTATATCTACACGCATGGTTTGATTCAATAATTTAGATTAGCGACACCTTTTATAGTTTTCTACATTTTCTTTTGCTTGGCTGAAGTATATTGGCACAGACAGTGCAAACTCCATTGAAATAGCAAGACCTACCCTAGGTTGACAATTAATGTTGCAGTCTGATTCAATTAAGGTTGATTTAAAAAACGCTACATTTTGGCATCATTTCCAAGGATGGCAAGTTGATGATACAGTCAGCGAAGTTGTTTTTTTGACATAGAGTGCTCCTAGTCCACAGTTGTTGGGCGGTAAGACGAGAGGTAAGAACCTGCGCATTGCTCTAACATACCTAGGTGGGCTCACCATTGTGATTACTAGGACACTTAGGACATTTTGATGCTTTGTTAGTGTGTCTTCAGCTCTTCAGTCGCTGAGCAGTAAGACGAGAGGTAAGAACTTGTGCATCACTCTAACATACCTAGGTGGGCTCACAACTGTTGAAGATTGAGGCACTTAGACTGTGATATGATACACATAGGGTCCATGTGTGCACTTGTAGGACTTGCAGAGACATTGAAATCACCCCCACTCTAATAAGTCACAGGAATGACGGGTCGTAAAAAGGAAACAAAGGGTGAAGATTTGGGAAGGAAGACATTTATCCAGGAATTAATCTCCAAGGCGGAAAAAGAACAATCCAGTTCTTAAAGGAATGCAAGGAAAATAGGGCCATAGAAGGTTGTTACTCCCATAATGAAAGCAGAAACCTCCAATCCCTCCATCCCGGGACTGTATCATTCTAAGGCTAGCACTCATACCCCCAAGATCAAGGATTTGATTTATGAGTAAGAAGGGGAAGTTAGTAGCCAAAATTTGAGGACCGAAGGGTAAGGGAAAACTGAGGGGGAACATTAGACACCTGAGGTAGAAAAGCACCTATTGATTTATCAATATTCGGATATAGTTAGTGTGGTGAAACAACCAACCCATGGGGTAATTGAGGCATTAATCACGTCTGCAGGGCCATCACAAACACAGATTAAAGAACTTCTGCTACAGGAAGGGTTAGAAGAATTCATCATGGGAGACAACAATGATAACAATGCTAAAAAGAACATCACTACCACCACCTTTGAGTTCCCAATCGGGAATATCGGAGGTGAAGCTCCTATGAAAAACATTCCTCTATCATCCTTACCATCCTTTCAGGGGATGAATGTGGAAAATTAAAATATATTTCTGTTTGAGTTTGATGTCCTATATAGAAGTTATGATTATACAACAGATGCTCAGAAGTGAAAACTATTTACTGCTACCTTAAAAGGAGCAACCTTGAGATGGTTCATGGGATTAGGCCCTTCTTCCATTTCAACATGGAATGCTATGAAGGATAAGTTATTGTCAAAGTACCAGGACTATTGTAGGACCAGGGACTTAAGGGAAGAGATATTCAGAATTACACAGAAGGAGGAAGAAAGCCTAGAAGATTATGTGGAATGGTTCCATTACAATTTGCAGAGGTCTACACACAGTGATTTAGACCCAGAAATATTGAAGACTATATTCATCAGAGGAATGAGGGATGACTGCCTTGACACCCTAAACCTATTAGGAAAAGGGGATATATCACAAGAGCCATTCACTGAAATTGTAAATCTATGCCTATGATGCTCTCGAGGATCGTCTAAAGGAAGAAGTACAATTCGTGATGCCTCTATTCGCATATAAAAATATGTAGGCAGAGGAGTAACTAGAGTGGAGATCATAAATTTTTTCGAAAATTTCAAGACCGATATCCTCAGTACTCTCTCAGCCCAGATAACAACATCACAGATCAAAAAGACCCAAGCAGAAGCTGATACACCCCTGGCCGTGTTCTCTCTGACTTGTCGGAAGAAGCATCCTTACAGGGAATGTGAATTGAACAACATCAGCCTGTGTAATATCTATGAGCTAGGGCAATCGACAGAGAAGTGCACGAAGCTTCCCAAACTAAAGGCAGTACTTAGAGAATCAAGCGAAGAGGTGCAATACTCTTACTTCATCACACCAAGGAGGCCATGGCAACTGTGACCTCCAGGTATGTCTCAATACTTTTCATCTTTCAATTCATGGAACAATGCATATAATAACCAATGATATCCATGACAATATTCAGCCCCTCCTTGAGCTCAGTTCCCTTCACCCTGGAACCAATGGTCTCCATCTCCTGCTATTCAATATCCTGAATCCCAGCCATACCCTTGGAACTAGAACTAGAGAGGAAATGCCCAGAATTTAGCTCTGCCTGCACCACCCATGCAACAACAGTTGCAGTTACCTCCTTTCCAAGTTCTTGCTCTTCCACCACCTGTGCGAACCCAACTACCTTTGCAACCTAACCCAAACCCAAATAATAAAGCAACTCAAGGCATAGAGGCTCCTACAACCTTCCAGACCTACCTTATTACCCTCGTGGGATTTAATGAAATACAATTGTGACCGGACACGATAGTTAACCCCAGTCACTCCCATATCATTACAGAGGAGGACTGTGAACCATCCAGAGGAGAAATAGAGGCTCTGAGGCGGCTACTGCGCCTACAATAGCTAATATAGAGGAAGTTGTTACATCTGTAATAGAGTGAATAACTAGTACATCTGTAACAACTAATTTGGAGAAGGTTGATACGCTTGTAACATTAGATTCGACTGTTGTTACACAGGACCCCACGTACCCTCAGAGACTAGTCGAACCTAGGATGACTTCACAACCTGAATCTGATTTTCTTAAGGAGTTGCAAAATCTGTATGTACGAATTCATCTGCTGTAAGCCCATAAGGAAGTGCCCATCTATGCCAAGACAATGAGAGATTTTTGCATCAAGAAGCCTGGGAGGAGGCCTAAAGATATTGCCACCATACATGTGATGGGAAAGTTATCTGAATTAATGTCTGCTTAGCATCTCCTTACTAAGTGCAATGATCCAGGAAATCCTATGGTCACCGTCTACATTAATTATCAAGCCATAGCCAATACATTGATTGATCTTGGGGCTTCCATTAATGTAATGATGAAGGATTTCTTTATCGCTCTCGGGCTAAAGGGACTTAGACACACTCCTACTATGATGGAACTGGTATATAGGTCCCGTGTTAAGCCCGAGGGGATGTTTGAATATATAGTGATTACGATAGCTTCCTGGAGATATATGACTGATTTCCTTATCCTACAACCCAAATCCAATTTGGGGGGGCATCCGTTGATCCCAGGGAGACCTTAGCTGGTCACTGTTGACGCATTTATAGGCTACACGATGGGATCCATGGTGATCTCAGATGTCCAGGCAATGTAGAACCTTAATTTTTATCACCCAAAACCAAATATGGATGTATACGACCCTTGGTGGGATAAGTTTGAGCCTAAGTCAGATCTTTCCCTGCCACTCCTCATTAATTGGGGAAAGCCCAGTATTTCGAAGATGAGATAGAAGATGATGTTATTAATGGTTTTATTAGTAATTAACTTTTTGTTGCTTCTGTTAAAAATGCAAATGAGGAGGAAGAGGTGGAAGATATAGATTTTGAACAAATGAGAACCACTCCTAATATTGATAGCAGTCCAATCAAGATTGAATCTGGAATGTTTTTGAACGTTAATCCCAATTTGACTGCTTAGTAGAACCAATGACTGTTATAGCTATTACAGAAATATAAAAAGGAATTTTCATGGGATTACATGGATATGAAAGGGATCCACCCTAACCTATGCACTCACCGTATTTATTTGAAGGATAGCTACAAACCAATTAGACAATCACAACGCCGCATGAACCCTGCACTAAAGGAAGTGGTGGAAGAAGAAATACAAAAAATCCTTAGTGTTAATTTTATTTATCCAATATCTGACAATTAGTGGGTGCACTACGTGTCATCATTCCTAAAACGAATGGCAAGTGGAGAGTCTACATTGATTATAGAGAACTCAACAAGGCCACTGAGAAGGACCATTTTCCATTACCATTTATAGAACTAGTCCTTGATACTCTCTCCGAAAAGAAATTCTTTTCATTTTTGGATGGATTTAGTGGCTACAATCAGATATAGATTGCCCTGGAAGACTAGGATAAAATGACCTTTACTTGTCCTTGGGGAACCTACGCATACAGAGTGCTACCTTTTAGGCTCTGTAATGCGCCAACAACCTTTCAAAGGGAAATACTAGGGATTTTTCCTGAATTATTGAATGACTGTCTGGAAATCTTCATGGATGATTTCACACCTTATGGAGATGCTTTTGAAACAACATTAGTCAATCTAGAAAAAGTATTAGAACGATGTGTACAAACTAATGTTGCCTTGAGCACTAAGAAATGTCACATGATGATGACTGAAGGGATCGTTCTTGGACATTACATTTCTACTGACAGAATCAAGGTAGAACCTGCAAAAATAGAGGTAATTCTAAAAATCGCAACCCCTAAAACACAGAAAAAGGTACGTAGCCTTTTGGGGCATGCAGGGTACTACAAAATATTTATAGAATTTTTTTCAAGAATTGCATCACCATTATTTTCCTTGCTCATGAAGGATGTTGATTTGTTGTGGACAGGGAAGTGTGAGCAGGCCTTCTTAAAGCTGAAATGTTGTGTATCAGCAGCTTCGGTCTTGCGAGGACCTAATTTGGAACTGTCATCTCATGTAACTACGGATGCATCCGATATTGCTGTAGGTGTTGTTTTGTGCAAGCTAGAGGATAAAAAAACTTATGCTATTTACTACATAAGTAAGAATCTAACTCCAGCTAAGCTCAACTACACAGTGACCGAGAAGGAGTTCTTAGCAGTCTTGCACGCCATCAATAAATTTCGGCATTACATCACCGGATATCAAGTATTTTTACACACTGACCATTCTTCCATTCGTTTTTTAATGAATAAGCCAATTACAAATGGTGGGATTACAAGCTGGTTATTGTTGTTACAAGAATTTGATATCACTATTGTAGATAAGCCTGGAAAAGACAATGTAGTAACTGAATTTCTTTCTAGGCTAACTATTGATGTCAGTTACACTCCTACTGAATATTATTTCCCTGATGAATATCTTTTTGCTATTTCTACTTACTCTCCTTGGTATGCACATATAGCCAATTATCTTGTTGAAGGGAAGTTTCCCCAGTATTTGTCCTCTAAGGAGAAAAGGAAAATCATACAACAAAGTGCTACATATACCTGGATAGATGGGAACCTCTACCACACTGGACCTGATTTCCAGATAAGATGCTATGTTAGAGAGGACGAGATCTTTGATATCCTCAAAGCCTGCCATGAGGAACCTTGGAGGAAAATTTGCAAATAGACAGACAGGATACAAAGTCCTTTCAATAGGTTACTAATGGCTGACAATATTTCAAGATGCTAAGAAGTTTGTGAAGGGATGTGATAGTTGTCAAAGGATTGGCCAACCACTGCAAGCAGATGAAATGTTGTTACAGCCGCAGATCGTCATAGATACTTTTGAGAAGTGGGATCTAGATTTTGTGGGACCAATCAATCCTTCATCTAGACAGAGATCCTACATCTTGGTCTGTACTCACTATATCGCAAAATGGGTTGAGGCAAAAGCACTAACCAGAGCCACGGGGCATGCTGTTTCAAACTTTTTGTTTGAAGATATCTTCGTCTGGTTTGGCATACCCAGGGAGATAGTCAGAGATGGAGGGCCGCAGTTCACATCTCATAAGATCTGGGAGTTGGTCGAGAAATATAAAATCCATCAAAGAATCACAATGCCTTACCATCCACAAGCAAATGGATATGTAGAAATCACTAATAAAGTCATTGAGGGGATCCTTACTAAGACTGTGGCTAGTCATCGAAGAAATTGGGCTGACAAACTTCTAGAAGTGTTATGGACATACAAGACTACATGGAGGAACACCATTGGATTCTCACCATATGAAGTTGTGTATGGAAAGAACCCTTTATTCCCCATTGAGTTTGAAATCAAGACACTAAGGATAGCATTGCAGTTCAATTTGGATTTGGCTACAACACAAAGGCAGAGATTGAACCAGCTCAATGAATTGGAGGAGAAACGGTTGGCTGCTATCCAGCAAATAGAGATTATCTAGCAGCAAAGAGCTAAGTGGCATAACAGATTTATAAAGAAGAAACAATTCCAGAAAGGAGATTGGGCTCTCTTATACGACTCAAGGTTTAAAGACTTCAAGGGTAAGCTCTACACTAGATGGCTAGGTCCTTATGAGGTAGACGCAGTCTTTGATAATGGGACTGTAAATTTGGAAACCATTGACAGTGCAAGGACAGCATTACTTGCAAATGGGCATAGTCTTCGGTTGTATCACAAACCTACCTCGAAGGATTCATTTGTCAATATTGTCACAATTTCGGGTCTATAGGTTACGGGAACAGGGGAAAGCCCCCCTGTGCTGCAAAAATCTTAATTTTTCCAATAAGTGTAATTACTGAATTACACCTTCAAACTTAAAAAAAATGTAATAATAATAATAATCTAGCTGTGAAAACCTTTCTCAGGCACAAACAAACAATTTTGTAGCAGTTGAAAACCACCTGGTGGCGGCTATGACACCCTCTGTAACAATATTTGTTATTCCAAAGTATATCATGCGATAAGTGCTATTACACGATCTTTTCTTCTTTATATTTTTGTAGAAATTAAATTAATATATATCAGTCGTCTTGGCTATTACACCTATAATAGTCGACAACTTTTCAGGAATAAAACAAGATATTTTATTGTAATAAATAGCAAGAACATCACCGTGATCCTCGTCATCAGAATTAAGTTCGTACAACCCGTTGCTTGAGTAGGATTCGACATCGTGCCTCCCATTACTTTGCCCCACGTCACTAGAGACGTCATCTAAGAGGTAATATTGAATTTTTTTATTTTTTAATTATGGAAACTTAACATGAATATTGACGGGCGAGGATGGCTGTCATAATTAAGTCGGGGGGGGGGACAAATCATACTGCGATATGACCATCACATGGTTTGTAATTATTGAAAAATCCAGCAATTCAGGCATGCGACCCAGTAGTTATCATTATTTAATGACGAAGCATACCAAAAAGCGTAAGTGCACCATCGACGAGACCTCTCCATGACCCACCATTAAGGAAAAATTCATTGTGTAGTATGAACCATGTGTGCCAAATCCTAATCCAAAATCTTCACTTGCGCCACCCTGCCACCCTACCATTTACCCCTGTTGGAAGCGTTGAATCCTCATTCAGAGTGTTCGGAGAGGACGAAGGTAGCAGTACAGGCTGAAACAACTAGAGTGTGCCAGAGGGAAGGATTAGCAGGTGAAACAACATTGAATTGCATAAGCGATGGGAGGAGCAACAACACGAGACGAGCTAGGGTCTATAGAAGCCCTGGAAGATTTCCCTGAAGCATGCCAGGTTTTCAAATATGTAGGCTGGTTCGATTTTTTTCAGAGATTGGAAGGATTAGATAGTCGTATAACCATGGAATTTTCAAAGAATCTAGAGAGAGACCAGACGGAAGTCAGAGGATTGAAATTGGAGGTCATGAAAGAAGTTATTGCCAAAGTAATAGGATTTCCAGTAGAAGAGAAGAGATGGTTTACTAGGAAGGTCAATGACCCCTCACTGAAAGGGGATTTTCTTTAGGAAAGTGAGTCGCTGGTTAAGAAAGGCAGGGGAATTGATAAAATGTCACTCCCCCTCACTCCCCCAGCCATGGGTAGATGTTGCTCTCTTCCTCATTAAGTAGATTACTTGTGAGGGAAGGAAACAATTGTGTTTAATTATCATTTTCCATTGTTGTACCACCTCTGGCATCAACAATGGATCAACCTTCCTTATTTCTTGCTGGGAAACATTAGGCACATGGCCGCGACTCTGAAAACGACTGCACATCCTGAAACATGTGTTACCAACCATAACCTTATTAAACTCATTGTGATGTATTCCTTGATCTGACGGGGCAAGAATTGGGAAGAGTTCATGTGAAAAAGGCTTAGGACCACTCACAGAAGGAAAACAGAGACTACTGGGGAAACTCCAAAGGTGACAAAGGAGCAACCCCAGTCCTCGACAGTGAGGGTCAACAAGAAGTTGGTTGATAAACCAATTGGCAATAGAAGGCTAAAGCAGAGGATAAGGGCTAGCGGGCACCCAGAGTCCCCATCCATGTCGAGAAAGAACAAAAAAAACAATCGAGCAGAAGGATGAGGAGCAAGCTCAGCCAGAAAAACCTCCTTCACTTGGTAAGAGTGAAACCCAGTCTTTGCTGTCGAAAATCGAAATTTTAGAAAAAGAAATTAAAGAATTGAGGGGAGAACTAGCAGTAGGAAAGGTAGAGCCAAGAGCCCTAGGGCTAGATACTTTGGCAGAGGCCATGGGTAGGGCCAAAAGAGGAGAAATCTCGGGCACTCTATGCGTAGCCTGTGCTGAGAAGTTGGTTGAAGCATGATTCAAATTTTGTGCAGCAAATACTACCTCGAGGGGGACTCAAACTGAAATCTGCGAAGCTTCTACACCAGAGCCTATCGAGGATGTTGCTGTTACACAAGAACCAACAACTGAGACAACAAAATTCACAGAGAGTGATCAAGCAATGGATACACAGGAAACCTTGGCTGACACTGCTGATTTAAAAAAAAAAAACAGTGGAGGAGGAAATTAGCCAAGAGGAGGAAGAGAAAGATAGTATACATGAGCCAATGGTCAATGCTTCTGTTACACGAGAACCAACAACAGAGACCAAAACTAGTCCAGAGGAAATTGATGAACAGAAGCCTGTGGATATTGTTGTACCTCTGAGATAGTAGTAGGTCAGCCACCAATGCCAGAGCATCTAAAATAATTGTTTTGGGGTTTTTGGTTTTAGCTTTGGAAGACCAATGAATGAAGACAGATGTAGAATTGAAATTCTTAATCATTTGGATAATATTAATATCTCAGCAAAGGGCTGCTATAAAGATTTACATAGTGATATAGATCAAACAGTGGTGAGAAGAAGACATAAAATAATATGATTATCACAGTTTCTAGAATGTAAAACAGAACAATCATAAGTATGAAAACCTTCTAAACTACGTTCCAAATATTTAAGGCAATATACTTAAGCTTACAAAAGATACCAATTATTTATTGATAAGAGGGGATTAGCTAAACAAACAGTTCATTAATCCATTCTCTTAATAGATGATCACTTCAGAAGTTTATAGGAATAAATTGAGACACAATTATTCCTACTTAGATATCTCTATAAGTCAATAGAATATGAAGGAAACATAATGATTGATAACTGGAAAAACTTACAGGATAACACAAACTATGTAAAACCAAATTCAGAATCCTTTGCTTTGTATTAAGGTTCCAGAAAGACTGAGTACATCAATTGTCTAGAAAAGCTTCCTTCAAAAGTGCAACCAGGTTCAAAGTAGAATGAACAGTCACGAATTAACAAGCAATGAAAAATGAACCTTGAACCCTTAACAACTTGAGAAGAGAGTTATTTATACAATAATGAAACTAAGAAAATATTCTAAAACTAATTAAGATTTATACTAGGAAAGGAACGATCTTCATGTAAGAGGATAGGGGCAACTATTGAACTGCTTCTTGTTATAGCTCCAAATCTCACTATTATGGTTTATGATGCTGCACTCATGGCCTAGGGCAACCCTTCCTTCCAGACCTGGTCCAAAATCTAAAAAACAATGTTGTATTCCCTGTACGCGACATTGCCCTGAGTTAAACGCGTGTATACGCGGGTTCATA
>APFE031285152.1:102399-117800 GCA_000404065.3 Pinus taeda
TTTGTGGGTTGCGATGAACGAGAAGAGACAAATGGCAAAGAAATTTTTCTAAGTGGATTCTCATGGAATCTTCTAGAAACTTCTCCTATGACACTTGCCTCTCTGAATTCACCCAGAGATGAGTAAGAGATCAAAGAAATCTCCAAGTGGAACCAAGAACTATCAGTGGAATGACACTAATCAAAAACCCAGAGTTGACTCACCCCCTTGCAAGACATCTATATATGGATCCCTCATGTGAGAGATCTAGAGGCTGGAATTTTGTAATTTGTAAGGAAGTGATGTCGGTTTCTCTTTGAGCAGGAACATTGTATTGTTGGGTGATCTTGCTTTTCATGAGGTGAAGAGGGCTTTGATGCTGGGAGGATGATGCTAGATTAGACAACTGGGTTGTAATCCTCTCTTCTACTATTAATAAATTTATTTTAGTTTTCATCCATATAATCGTGTATTTGTGAATCTTGTTATTTGTGAATGAAATTGTATGGTCAATGTATTTCTAATTCTGCATTTTTTATGGTATTATAGATCGAGATGATTTGATGGTGTTTTGTTGCTTTGCCTCTACAGGTATTCTCTAAAGCGGGACAAGTAGGAGAGGAGTGGCAAGCTCTATCAAGGGAGAGAGGAAACAAGCAAGGATCCAAGTGAAAGATTCAGGTTGGTGTTCTTTGCTTCTCTCTTATCTATCATACATAAAGGAAATCACAATTTGCTTTGATTTTTTGTTTCTAAGATAGCTACCCATCTTAGTGGGACTAGTAGATCGAAAAGACACTAGTTTTCCCAGAAACAAAATAGCGACTCCACTGGGGATCGATCAGTTTTTTTGTTTGCTATTGTTGTTTTCTTTATAAACTACAGACGGAGCCTGAAGTTAGCCAGCTAGCCTTCGAATTACTCTTTCTATGCAAGTGCAAAGTAGATGAATGCTGCTTCAGTCAATCTCCGGGTTGGTTTATGAACTGAACATCTGACTTGCAAGCATCCTAAGTGCCCTTGTGGTAGCTCAATAACCTCCTAAGATCATACCCCTGTACTTTGTTTTTACTGTCTATCATAAGCTTAGCTGAAATAACTAAAGTTAGCTGCAAAGTTTTAGCGAAAACCAAACTCAGTTTCGTTCCCTGGCCCATCGCACTATCTGTAACTGGCAGTCTGTATGCATCACACCTCCCGTGTGTTGTAGGTGAGATGCATCCCTGTTTCCCTTAAGGACAGGTGTGATGATTGAGTGATATTATTTTCCTCTTTGGAATTTGGTTTTTCTCCTTGTTTTAAGCTTTATTCAGTAGTTTTACTGCTTATGATCAATATCTCATCGCTGAAGCCTTCTTCCTTTACATTATTTAGCCTCCATTGGTTAGGATTTGTGAATTTTTTTATTGTATTTTTGATCATTTACAGTCCTCCTTTGTAAAGAGTAGCTTAATTGAACTGTCGTTTTTTTATTCAAAAGTGTCGTGACTATCATTTTGAGTCAAGAAGAAGGATGTCGTAAAGTCTTCCTCCTCTAGATAGTTGATTGTACTTTTGTCATTGTATTTGATTTGAATTATCATTATTTGAAGTGTCGAAAGCAGTTTTCCATTCGAAATCGAAAGTGTCATTTTAGACTTCCTTTCATTTTGAAAAGAAATTGTTGAAGTGTCGCTTTGAAGAAAATAGTTCAGATTTGTACTTAGTTTTCCTTTTTGGCATTCTCACATTAAGGAAACGGAAAAACAAATACATGCATGTGCATTTCCATTTAGACTGCATGTAGAAAATGATTTAGGAAAAGTGCATTTAGTGTGTGCTCTTCGCTCTCTGTTGAAAGAATCATTATCTTCTTTCCTTAGTAGCTAGGATTTTCATTGCCAAAAGAAAACAAACGACTATTTATCATTTTAGATTTCATATTTAGGAATTTTACATCTACATCACACGGTGAACCTTGAAAGACAAACTTCTTAAAAAGATCAACTCTAAAATAAATCTCAATGAACATAAAAACACTTTGGAACCTAACGCAACACATCTAGAAATCTAGGCTAGAGACGTGTTTCAGCATCGTAAAACCTAGTAACTATTGTGTTCATTGAATGTTGGGTGATTCCTCCTCTTTGATATGACAAATGCTAGTACGGACTTGTGCTCCCCGTACTGTCGAGTATATATTGGGAGACCACAATAGGCTGATATCCTTTATCCTTAGGAAGCCGTGTCTGCCACTCTATCGATCGCAATGCACTGAACACAACATTCAGGAAGATTGATTGTTGTACATAAAGTCCTTGCTAATTTATCTTTAATTTACCACCAAGGTGTATATTGCAGTTTTGCGATTGGTTTGGTAATCCCTCTGTTTAGATTTCCAGAGTAGTCACTTTCGTTCCTTTTTGACTCCTTAAAAGAAAATGTCCATCTGAGCACTTGTCACTTCAGGCTCATTAAAAATCGAAGGCGACTAGAGACAGCTTTAGCTTTTTCTCGACTCTTAAAAATTGAAAAAGAAAAGTTGTGTCAAAGTGTCATAAAATTTATTTAATTTGGAATAACTTTTTCCCTTTAATTTTTGAGTTGATTAAGTAATATGCAATCGTGGATGAAAGTCAATCAAAACCTCGTCATTAGCGAGTCAACAGTGTTTGAATCCAGAAATGAAACCATTCCGGGAAAAACAGTCTCATTTAATTGAGTCGAATTCTCCTAGTTTATTTGAAACTTTTGTTTCAACATCATCAGAGACTCTAGTTACTTTGATCATTTCTGGTACATCTACCTTTACAGAAGAAGTCACAGTTACAAGGGGACATTAGAACTGATCCTAGTGTAGTGGTAAACACTTCTATCCCTGAACTAGTTCCATCTAGGGCTGATCCAGAAACTGAAGTTCACTTACCTGAACATCTGGAAGTTGAGTTCCAGAATTCAGAAGGTGTCACCCCTCCATTGTCTATTAGTGCAGAAGCTATACCTTCTTTGGATCCGAAAATATTTTACGGACCTGACGGTCTACCTCTTCCACCTTGACTGATTGCTATAGAAGAGATTATAGAGGATCCTCCATCCAGTACCCCATTGCATTTTGGAATTGGGATCCACCTATATCCTTCTACTACTAAAGTTAGATCGTTTAATCACCCTTCATCGCAAGTTCCTGTCGAATCGCTAGGAAATCTTTTGGATAGACTAAATATGTCTGAACAACCATCAACATCTAGGACTGTGTCATCTGATACAGCAACAATGGAACCTCCTGCTGTTACTCCGACAATGTTTGCAGGTATACCATATGTCCCAACTAGTTATCAGCTGCTAGATGGAGTCCACCCAGGGACTGTTTCGACGACATGGTCTGTTCCTATTTGTTCATCCGGAATCTTAGCTGGAATTTCTTATGTTGAAACTCAGCAAATTGATCCTTCACATCGGTATCAATTTGGGCAGTCCAGTCTCCAAATACCAGTCTATCCTTTGAACACTGGATTTCCGCCATATGGGGGGCAATATGCTTTTTCGTTGTTCCCTCCAGGAGAACAACCATATGAGAGTTCACAACAAAATTCGGGTCAAACTGAAATTACATCCAGTGGTTGGGTACCAATACTGCCTCAACAACCAAGAGTTGTATATTCAATGCAACCAAATCAACCTGTGTTGAACATTCCCACTACACCTGCTATTGTGATTGTGTCGCAAGTACAAGCGCTGCTTGTTGTATGTCAACCTCAAGTCTCTCAGGTCATAATACAACAGTGTCTTGTCTCCATGGCTCAATCACAAACTAATATTAGTGCCTCCTTAACTGGAATGAATCAGGCTCAAACGGGTACTATCACCCCTCATCATGGTCAAACATCCAGTATTGGACAACAAAAAATGGTCCAACAACCATGGCTGCTACAATATCAACAACCGCAATTCTACCAAGCTTACTGAGGACTTGAATAGCAAATGTTTGTAGGTAATGGCAACCGTATTTTCAAAATGGTTACCAACAACCATATTATAATGGTTATACCCATTAACCTTATCAAAGTTATCAGCATCAAATACATTACACTGGTATGCAAAGACCTACTGCTCAGGCAATCCCATCTTATCCTGGGTATGCTTTGCCAAACCTGAATCAACAGTTGCCTTTTGTTGCAACTTTAGAATTACCAGATCTGAACTGGCTGACAAATGATCCAATTGCTTATGCCCCTTGGTGGCCAGCGATTCCTCATAAACTTCCCTATGATATTCCTAAATTCAATGGAAATCTAGGTGAAGATCCATTGAATCACGTAATGAATTTTCATTTGTGGTGTTCATCTAACACCCTCAACAATGATTCGATTAGGCTTCGCCTTTTTCAGCGAACGCTAATTGGTCTGGCAACAAAATGGTACATTGAATTTCCTAGAGCTTCATTTGAAAACTTCAGCACCCTCGCCACTACCTTTTTAACCAAGTTTCAATAACCCATAAGGTACGAAATGGGAACAAAACTCCTTACCAACTTTAAACAGACAACAACCACTCACATAGCTGATCATATTCATGAGTGGCGATGTCGTCGTCGAGTGGTAAAGACGTATGTTCCTGATCAACTTCTCACTGAGTGGTTTATTAAGTCATTATTACCTTCTATTACGGAAGATGTGGCCAAGCGAGGAATTGTCATTGAAGAGCAAGTCATTGCTCATCCACAATATTTAGAATTAATCTATACTCAGTTTGGCACGCTCTATGACAAAATCCCTGACGCTCCTAGACCAGATTTTTCCATTCCCCCCCTCCTAAATCAAACAAGGACTCTCATGCCAGTGATGGTGTGATTGGCACCTCAAGTACGGTGACCGCAAAGGCTCCATCTGGTAAAGCCCTTACAGTTTCTAGTAAAAAGGCAAATGACAAACTTCTTGCCTCAGAGGTTAATGTCGTGTCATCTGACAAGGGAAAGGAAACAAAGCAACCAAAGGGCAAGAAGAAAGGGAAAAACAAAAAGAAGAAATAGGAAGATTCGAATCCTGAGAAATCTTCTAGAAACCCTGCTAGGCGAAAGAAACCTAATCAACCATGCTTCATATGTAATGAGGACCATTATACGAAAAATTGCCCACATCGAGCTGAGGTCACAAAGTTCTTGAAGACTTCAAGTACCTCGATGGTATTGACTGATCTGTTTCCAAACCTGGAAACGAATTTAGTTGCTATCGATCATGCTTCCCCATCCCAAGTGCTTATGTTGTCCATCTTGAAAAAACAAAATGATGCTTTGATATCAACAAGGAATAAAGATTATGGGAATCCACAGATGTTGAACAACAAGGCTACAGATCAACCCAGTAGTTCGACAACAACTTCGTCAGAAGTTGTGCCACCCATCATTCCTGAATTAACTATAAAGCTGCCAAAGGGAGTAGTACATAAATTGACATTTAATCCTTATTCTTGAGTAGCATAGAATTATAATATAGTGGAGGATCTGGCTCAATCGCCATCCACTATGTCGACACTTGAAGTACTGTAGAATTGCCTTTCCCAAAAGCAGGCTTTATTATCAACAATAGGTGGGATTGACCCAATGGATTCAAATCTTGTGGCCTTTAACCATAAAGGATATGAACCTCAGTTACCTGCCCAACTCTCTTTCCTTATAAAAGTAAAAGCCCTCAACAAAAATGTTAATCAAACAATCATTGACGAGGGGGCATCTACTTGTATTATGTTAATGAGTTGCTGGAAAACTTTAGGCTCACCACCCTTGTAACGATCATCAACGACGTTAAAAGCATTCGATGGAAGGACATACACGCCATATGGGATATTAAGTAACTTGCAAGTTGAACTGGGGGGCAAGATAGTAGAGATTGAAGTCGAGGTCATTGATGGAAACCTTGACTACAATATCTTACAGGGAAGAGCCTTGATTTATGCTATGGCTACTGTTGTGTCAACATATTTCAGAAATTTTGCATTTCCCTTCCAAGAAGGAACTACAATCGTTGACCAACTAACCTTTTTCCCCAACAGTTCACAAGCTACTGGAAGCATTCCATTGATCCATGGAAACTCTAAAACACTTCAAAATGTCAAAGTAGGTCTCTTAAAAGACCCTTCCTTAATGGGTACTTTTAGCCTCCCACCTCTGAGTAATCAGGCAGAAATGGCCACAGTGGAAACCTGTCACATGATATCTTCTACATCATCAATGATTATGAAGAACTTTGACCCTTTTGATAGTGTGGATCATTGCCAGGTGTTGCCCCAAGCCCTATAGAATTGTTCTAGCAATCAATTTTCTGGGCATGGGCGACAAACCCAAATCAACACTCAGCAAGTGTTTGGATAGACAGGTCTCTAGAGTATGGCACTTCTTCTGATCCTTGGTCTCGTATACATTCTATAGACGAAGGAATCATTCATTTAATGATGATAGGAGAGGCACCATGGGAAGATTGCAACCATCGTTTCCATCTTCAAGATAACAATGAAGATTATTCCAACAACCTTAATCATCCTTCAGTTTTTTATTTTCTATCAAATACTATAAATACGGTGGATTCCAAGTGAAATCTGTCCAATATCGAGGAAACTATCGCCATTAATATCTCGACCAAAACTAATGTTGTAGAGAATATTCATGTTGGAAAATCTTGTTCTCCTTGAGAACTGGAAATATATTGCGCTCTCTTTTATGAATTCAGAGATGTCTTTGCATGGTCATATGCAAAAATGCGAGGCATTGACTCAAGTATTGTTGAACATGAAATCAAGATGTATCCAGATGTCAAACCAGTACGAGTACGGCTTCGACCGGTGCACCCGAAGAAAGCCGCTACCATTAAGGCAGAAGTTGAAAAGCTTTTACATGCTGGTTTCATTTACCCTATTCCTCTAACAGATTCGGTATCGAATATTGTTCCTATGATGAAAAAGCAAGGAAAGATTAGAGTGTGCGTCGATTATAGGGATGTAAATAAGGCTTGTTTGAAGGACAACTACCCTACACCTTTCATCAACCAGATAATTGATGAATGCGATGGATGTGAAATCTTTTCCTTCATGGATGGATTTTCCAGATACAATCAAATCAATATTCGCCCACAGGACCAGTCGAAGACTGCATTCATATGTCCATGGGGTACATTCGCGTACTGTAAACTACCTTTTGGTTTGAAGAATGCAGGGGCAATTTTTCAAAGGGAAATGAACTACGCCTTCCATGACATCAAACACATCGTTCAATCATATCTCGATGATTTACTGGCTCATTCACGAAAGCGGACTGATCACCCGCAACATTTGAGAGCTATATTTCTGCATTGCCGACACTACAAGATACGACTCAATCCACACAAGTGTGTGCTTTGTGTTAGTTTTGGTTGGTTACTTGGTTTCGTAGTTTCTAAGGACGGAATTCGACTCGACCCATGTAAGGTTCAGGCAATCATTGACATGCCTCCACCTTCAAATTTGCTTCTGATTCAAAAACTCCAAGTGAAAGCAAACTTTCTATGGAGGTTCATTCCAAATTACGCCGAACTTGCTAAAGGTTATATGCGTCTTTTGAGAAAATAAGTACCCTTCAACTAGGATGCTTTAAACGGTTTCCTAGTAAAAGCATCATTAATGTACGCTCCTGACTATCAAAAAGACTTTAACCTATATCTCGCCGCTACAGATACAACCATAGCCATGGTTTTAGTGCAAGAAGACAATGGAATAGAACATCCTGTGTATTATTTAAGCCACAACTTAAATGATACAGAGAGAAAGTACTCCTACGTTGAAAACCTAGCTTTAGCAGCTGTTCAAGCGGTGTAGAGATTTCGGCACTATATAATTTTTCGCAAAACTACCATTTTTTCAGATTGCAACCCTATGACTTACATTCTGTTGCGTCAATTGCTAGGGGGAAAATATTCCAAATGGATAGCCATTTTGCAATAATTTGATCTGGAATTCACAAAATCCAAATCTAAGAAATCTCTAGTCTTCGCGGAGTTACTTTGTGACCTCCCATCATCGTCCAACAATTTAACATCTAAAGCATCAATCGTGGATGAAATTCTGTTTCTGATATCGTCAAGAGACCCGTGGTATGGAGATATATTGATCTATCTCCAAACCAAAACATTTAGGCCTAACACCTCTCACTCTGAACAATGACGTACTCGATACCAAGCAAAAGACTACATGATCATCGGTGATACACTTTACTGTCGTGGTGTCGATACAGTTTTGCAAAGGTGCCTCATGCATGAGGATGCCGAAAAAGTCCTCAATGACTGTCATTCAAGTGCATGTGGGGGGCATCAATCTAGTTACGCCACTACACAATAGATCTTACGAGCTGGTTACTTTTAGCCTACTATATGCAAATATTGCATAATCGCGGTCAGAAGTTGCCATGCTTGTCAGATTTTTGATCGCAAAACCAGATTACCACCTGCACCGTTGCATCCAGTAGTTGTTGTTGGGCCATTCACCAAATGGGGCATAGATTTCATGACATGTAACCCCACCTCAGTCGGAGGGCACGGGTATATCATAGTCGCTGTCGAATATTTTACAAAATGGGCCGAGGAGATGCCTACATTAAACAACAACGGCGAAATAGCTTCTCTTTTCTTTTTCAATCATGTAGTCTCTAGATTCGGTGTTCCACAAGCTATAGTCACAGATCATGGATCGCATTTTCGCAATCACATGATGGTTGAATTGGCTGACAAATTAGGATTGTCCCATGATAGTTCTACTCCATATTATCCACAAGCTAACGGACAAGTTGAGGCCATCAACAAAATCCTGAAGCACATGCTGCAAAGGATGATTGGCATCCACAAATGGAATTGGAACTTAATCATGTATTCAACTCTGTGGGAATATAGGACATCAGTGAGAAACGCGACCAGATTCACACCCTTTCAGTTGGTGTATGGCCTGGAAGCTGTCTTACCAATTCAGTGTGAAATTTCATCTCTCAAGCTCGCAATCGATCTACTTCCTGAAACTTCGGAGGAAGAGGCTCGTTTCTTGGAACTAATCCACTTGGCTGAAACCCATCGTGACGTCGTGCTAGCTAACGAAACACATAAGAAACATGTCAAAGCACAATTTGACAAAAATGTCAAGCCTCGTGTTTTCTCAGAAGGTGACCTGGTCTTGCTTTACGATCAGTGTTTCGATAAATTGGGAGCGGGTAAGTTCGAACCATTATGGATGGGCCCCTATATTGTTAAACGAGTATTAGCAAAAGGAGCTTATGAGCTGGTAGATTATGATGGGATTCCACTGCACAACCCCGAAACGGGTTGTATCTTGAGCGTTACTATGCTTGATTAAGTGTAGTAAGGCAATCATGTCCTCTTCTTCATGTTCACGTTCATGCCATGTGACGACCATCTTGATCCAATAAATCTCTGAAACACAAGCAAAGGATAAATTAGGATCCTGATTTGAGCAAAAACATGTAAAAATTTCATGAAAAATCATTGTGCAAAGTTTCTTTTCTGCGCCCATTGCACCCTGCCTTTGAGCAAGGTGAGATGCATACTGACTGGTCAGTGTCCAACTTAGTATGCATCTCACCTTTCGATGCAGGCCAGGTGCGATGGATAGAGAAAGAATTCTTGAAACCCCAAGGGCCCGGAAACAGGGAACAACATGCTGAAAATCAGAAAAGGATGGAATGAAAATGAATAGCTCAGGGTTAGCTCCTACCTGGTCCTGACGGCGCAGAGAATAGTCCACCAGATCTCTTGAAATCAACTGATGAAATTTGAGGGGGAAAACCACTCCAGAGCTCCAAAATCCCAAATTCGAAATGAAATGGTAAAAATGAGAGGTAAAACTACTTTTTATGTTACTATTCACGTACTTCAAGTAAAATGTTAGTTTTAATTCATTTTTCGTGCATATATATGTATTTCTAATCAATTTGATGGAGCAATTGAGCAGGTTGAACGACCGTTGAAAGAATCTAATGTGTTAAAAGGTAAATTGAACATCTTTGACCCCTATCATGAGCAATGTTTCCGCAAGGCTCAATATCGTTAAAAATTAAACCCGCCACTGAGCACATGTTGGCACAAGGTTCAAGCTCATTAAAAAATAAACCTGTCTTCAGTAAACAACCTTTGTGATTTCCTTGCTATCAACCTTTTGAACCTTGGTTGTGTTCTTTCATCACCTACATTCTTTTGTCCGATCATATGCTTCCACTTGATTGTTTATGCTTTTGAGGAATAGCTGCAACAAGTGATTCTGCTAGCCACCCTCTTCACACTGCCATGTTTTGAGAAGTTCCAAGCTTACGTGGAACTAGCTGCTACACGAAAACATCACTTGTTCCTAGAAAATGAGTTTATTTTAAGCTCTTTTTAGACTCATTAAATATGAAAAGATTGCTGAGCTATTGGCCTTTCCAGCTCGTTAAAGTAAAGGGAAGCGCCATCCCTCTTGTACATCTTAATATTTTGGAACCAGAGGGATCATCAAACAAAATATCGAGCACTTGTCTGTTTCGGCTCGCTAAAATGATCAAAAAGTCATCCCTTTCGTATTATTTTATACTTTTTTCAGACTTAAGGGATTATGCTACGAAAAAGGACTGCTGGAGTTTATTTTTCGTCCCTTTTCAAACTCTATAAACATGAAAAGGACCGAGTTATCTTTGTCGTTGAACTTGTTAAAATAATAGCAACAAACGTGTCCACACAGACAAGAACAAGTTTCACTGTCACTAGGCTCACTAAAACATAGCGACAGGTTTGCCCGAAGGGAAAATTATAGAACAAGCATATGTTATCCTCCTCAAGCTTGACAAAAATAAAGAGGTAGTGGTCAGCAATGACTGGGGAAAAAGGGGAAGAAAACTTGAAGAACTTTATTGGTAGCAGGCAGCTCTTGAACATGACACTTTCACTCCATCACCATGATTGAGTTGGGTTGGGTTATTTTTCTTACCAGTCATATCACCATTGGTCCTCCGTACCATACATTTTTTGGGGTTAACGCTACCAATCCATTTCAGTGTCACCAACATGTTCAAGAGAATTCATTCAAAGAATTCTCCACCCAGCTAACACCTCATCCATTGCAATACCTCCACGCTCCATTTTTCGTGACTGCCATTCCTAAACCTTGTATCATCAGATCGTTTTCACCTCCAGAAAATCAATTGCTTCGTTTCGTGTCATAGATGTGGGATACATCAAGGCCCTCCTACGATGAGTCACTTCTTGTCGACATCAGCTCATTATCCAAGAAGTTGACTTAGAAACAACCCTTTCAGTACTTTGAAGCTTGCATGCCTCAATGGCAAGTTTCTCACTTCCTGTGATAGGTTTACATCAATGACCTTCGATTGAAAGATTTTGTGTGGTGTTAAACATCGACTCATATATTCAAACCACATGAATTGTACTCTGGTACTGTTGGGCCGTTAATATGCCATTATTATTATCACTTTTGAACACTTATCCCGCCCATTTCCACTATTCTTCATCATATCATTTGTTATAATTTATCATTTAAATCCATTTTATAAATGATTTATTCTCTTATGAATGAATATTATCTATTCTCCTTTATTTCTAATAAATTGATGATTATGAATTATTTTATCAATGATAGTTCTCATAAATCAGTTGTAACATTATTCACCATTTTTAGCCTCCAAGATAATTTCTAGATTGAAGATTTGACCATTAAATCTGCCAACTCAGAAATTCGCTGGATTAAGGAGTGACAGTTTTGCGGTTGAGATTTTGAGAAAATGAAGACGAATCAGAGAAATCTGGAACATTGGTTTTGTCCAGAATGGGCCCAATTAACTTTAACAAAGAACGGTTTGCCCAAATTCGGCTTGTACTAAGAGAAACGCAGGGTTCTTTGAGCACGATTTTCTCAGATTTGCTGTTGCGACCGTCCTCCAAATCTCAGCTGCAAAGCCAAATTCGTCTTGCTTTTGTTGAGAGATGGAAGGAAATATATTTTCTTGTTGATCAAATGGTTAGAATCAATCCAATTTTGTAAAATAAATCATGTTGTACTTATCTTTATTGTAAATTCTCTCTGATCTCTTTATTTAAATGAAAACAGAGATCAGAGATGGGATGACTTCGGGATGACTTCAGGATGATTTTTGGGGGATGAAAAATGATGAAGAATGATGGTGGATTATTCATGATAGGATAGGGATTGTTGCATGCTGTAATTCTTGAGCATTTGCTATTGTAATGATTCCACAATTTGCTGATTAATACATGATGTGGGAGTTGCTGTTCACTCTTTTCCTTCTGAAGTAACCCAGCAGCGTCCGTTAGCGGCTAAGGGCCCAGCCTCTGGTGGAGTATGCTGCTGCTACTGTATATTATATTCTTTCGTTTTATGCGTGGTTTTCTTATCCATTTTATTTGGTAGTCTGGTATGTTATATTATTTTACATCACAGCTCTGTCACGTAATCTCATTTTCTGAGACAGAAATATCATATCGATTTTGCAACGCATTGCTGTTTCTTTAAGTGCTGATATAAATGGTTTTTACAGGATACCGTTGCTATTCAATTATGGAGTGCCTGTGTTGTAACATTTGACCATTGGTATTATTTTCATCTTAGAAATTATATTTCCTTGCGATTTTTGAATCTATGAACGTTGCTCTTCTATTACAAAATAAGTCGTATTCTTTATAGCTAAGACTGATAATTGGATTACCATATGAGATTACTATTAAGGTGTGCCGTGTGTATTTATATTTGACTTTCCAGCATTGTTTCATATTCCATCATTAATAAATGCTGTTCTATTTCCTTGTGATGTTCGATTTATCCTTAGAGTAAAGATTGCTATTAATTTGGCTTTGTTGTTGTTCATTTCCATTAATTAAAGTTTGTTGTTCAGATTCATTTAATTCTAGTTTGCTGTTCCATTTACGGCCGTTCCATTTTAGACTTGCTGTTCCATTTCCTATTTGTTGTTCTATTTTACTTTTTGTCGTTCCATTTACTTGCATTCGCTGCTTTGGTGTTAGAGAAGGTCTAAGGCTGTAGTGAGCCTCAGCAGTCGCTGCCTAGCTCCCAGACCTATGGTCCATGCTCTAATTTCCTTTCCATCAGTTTCTAGAGGGATGGGTTATCGCTTCCACACCCTTGACTGATAAGCTTCCTTGTGTGATTTTATCCTAATTTAGTCATAATTTAGCATCCGTTTACTCTTGTATTTTCTGAACGCTGTACTACTAAACATTACTCTTGAGTAAATAGCCGCCTCAGACTGAGTACACTCTTGAAATAAAAATTCGTCCCTGGGTTGAAAATTAATGTGAGGTAATTAGGTTTTAAAAATACCCTTTTTATCGCTCCACATTTTGGCGCCGTTCCCGGGGAGAGTGTAGCCATTTCTAAAGAGTAGTGTGAATCTGATGAGTGCATGCTAGGGAAGAGTTGGATCTTAAAAACGGAAGATAAGAACTTGCGTACGGAGCATGTAAAAGCCCTGCTCGCCCATCCGCTTTCCAGCAGGACTGTTAAAAAACCTAGGGTAGAAACAAATGTTTGAATTTTTGTGTGAATGATTAGGAAAAAGATAAAAAAATTTAAAAAATGAATCACATGATCTCACGCAAGTGGTGATGTAAGCACCACCCATTTCACTAACCGATTGACAGGAACATTTGAAGGAGCCTCGAAGAAAGACATGAAGAACATCTTAAACTATGGTAAGAAATGGTTCACATTTCTACTTTTGAATTTCCTATCAAAGATCTAGGAGTGACACAAATGCACATAATTCCCCCATCTTTACCAAATTTTCATGGTTTAGCAAATGAAGATCCAGATACATTCTTATTTGAGTTCGAAATACTTTGTAGAGGATATGATTATTGCACTAACAATCAAATATTGAAAGTGTTTCCTCTTACTCTAAAAGGAGCAGCTATCCGATGGTTCATGAGCCTAAGTGGGAATTGCATCCAATCATGGGAGCACATGAAGAACATATTCTTGAAGAAGTACCAAGACTATTGCAAAGCCAATGAAAATATTTTCGATATGATACAAGGGGAAGATGAAAGTTTGGAGGACTATGTAGATCGATTTCAATACAACCTTCAAAAATCAAAATATAAGCATTTGGAAAAAGAGATCTTAAAAACACGCCTTCTTAAAGGAATCAAAGATAAATTTTTAGAACTCTTAAATCTGATAAGAAAAGGTGATGTTTTTCAGTTGTCATATGATGATGTTTGTGAATTGTGCATAAGGTATTCAAGAGGAATCTCTAAGGCTGGTAAGAATCCTAGAGATGTTTTCCCCTTCTTTTCCAAATCTGCTACAAGAATAAGAGACATAAGAGCTGAAATCAATGTTTTATTTGAAAATTTTAAAGTTGATTTTATTAGCTCTCTAAATGAAAAATTGGATGTTTTGCAGGTTCATAAAAATGAAGAAATTGATGAAGTGTTTTGCCCTCATGACCGAAAGGAGCATCCCATAGATACTCACTCTTCCTTATCTACGATGGAAGTAGCATATCAAAGAGGTGAGAAAGCTGCAACAAAGCCAAAACCATGGAAATCATGGCCTACATGTATGGTTCAAAACACTTCCTCTCCACTTTCTTACTTGCATAATTCATTATGGAATACTAATGTGTTAGGGCAGCCATGTCAATCTCAATATAACCACCAGCAATTTTCTCTACAAGCTTGGCATGGTTCACCTTATGATTGCATGACTACTCTCCCTCATCTTGTAGCACAAGCACATTCTCCATATTCCTCACCAGCTCTTCCAAAACATCTTGCTTGCCCATCAAAACCATTCACACAACCCAATCAACCACATCATCAAAATGCTCCATTCCTTACACATTCTTCTGCTCAACTAATTCCACACCTTCGCCACAATAAACCAGTGCAACATGCTTACAATGTTGAACTGCCAAATTTACCCACCCTTTCCACCCATTCTATCTCACATGTGTTATTAGAGAAAACTTACAATGAGATTCAGAATGTTTCAAATGCAAAAATTGTAGAAGCTATGGAAAAAAATGAGGTTTCTTTTACTATGCATCAACAAACTATTTTAAAAGCTCAAGAACTTCATGATATGATGGCTATGCGAAATCAAAAAAGTAAAGGATATATTGAAGATTGGTTTCACTCCATCATTTGTTTGCAACATCACTCTATGCTTCAACAATTTTTTATACCATTTTTTCAAGGGAAGTTGGCTTCTCATACCCTAATTTTCATCAATATGCATCTTTCAAATTTCCGTATGTGCATACATGAAGCTCTATTGCGAAGATGGCTCCACTGGAAGTACTCATATACGTAGTCATATTCATTTTTCAAATCAAAATAGGTTAGTGTAAAAAATAAAATAAATAAGAGAATAAATAAATGCATTTT
>APFE031285165.1:16971-53632 GCA_000404065.3 Pinus taeda
ATTTAAATTTAAATTTATTATGATAATAAATTTCGTGGTTAAAAATCATATAATTGTTTTTTTTTCAAAACAAAACCAAATACGTTTCAAACAATGACCACACCAAAAATACGCACCTATTGAATTTAAAAAAAAAAACAAAAGTTGTGCTGTTGAATTTTTGAAAAAAAACAAAAACGGTTAGATATTATCCCTATGAAATTCAAAATTATATCACTCCATTTCAAAAAATCAAAGGAAATACATTTCAAAAATTGATGTCACCAAAAATTATATCGTTGAATTTCTAAAAATAGCAGAAAACAATTAAAAAGATGTCAACATTATTGAAAGAAATCGTAGACCGCTCGCTCAATAACTAAAGAAATACGGCAAGCTGTGGTGCCATTGTGGACCATCTATCTTCATTTGGAGAGCACGAGGAGTTCCAGACATGATGTATAACCGATGGCACAAGTTCAAACGGCGGCCAAGTGATTTGGGCCGCAATGTAAAACAAGAGTCCTCCAGGCGTTAAATTTGACAACCGTATGCACGTATTCTGCTTTTTTGCCAGTAAAATATTCTCTATTTCAAAATCTACATGTCATCTCTAACTTGCTAATAATTTTTCAAAATGTCACATTGACAAGCATATTAAAAATGACCAATTTTAATTTTATTTTATATATTTAAAAATTACCAAGTTTTAATTTTTTTTACAATTTAGCAGAAATAACTGGGTTAAAATTTAAAAATGGGTGTGAATCATGATTAATACATTCCATAATGATCCTTGCCACCGGATCTGAATAGCGTGTAATTTTCGCTATGTGTGGATAGTGATTAATATTTTTTTTTAATGATTGCTACTACCTGGATTTAAATTGGGTGTAATTTTGTAAAGGTTACAACTTAGGGCTTATAGGAGAAAGGCATAAATCTCATTGCCATAGCAATTAATTGGGTTGGTGACATCCCAGCTACCCATCACATTTATTCGCTTTGCTTCCAATTTGCAAGTTCTAAATTCCAATCAACTACTCTTTGCAAGTTATTGCTTGGTGTGAATTTGCTTGATGTGAATTTTCGTGAGGAGCAAGGATATAGGCATAACGGTGCAAAATCTGGAAATTCGAAGGGGCTACATAACCTGGATTCTTGGAACTCGTGAAACTCAACAGACCACTGGCAGTGTCACACAGTCTGAGTCTGATTCCTGGAACTCAATGGTAGCAGTGTCGCAAGTCACACAGTTTGAGTCTGAGTCTGATTCCTGGAACTCAACGGACTACTAGCAGTGTCACACAGTCTAACCATGAAGAACTTTCAAGAATAAATAACCAGTAAGTGCATACTTTGTTTTCTGGGTTCTGATTATTTTGTTTCGAAATCATTGGTTGACACAATGGTTTTCCCCTTCCCCCTTCCTTCGTTGTGTGTAAGAATAAAATGGTTACACTTGCAAATTAATTAATGCATAAAAGAAAACAATGTCACTGCTACCATAGCAAAGTTTATATGTATAAAAACCTTATTGTCTTATTTCTTCATATTTTCCTTGTCTTATTTTTCTATTTCTCTCTTATTATCTTATTTCTTGATATTTTCCTTGTCTTATTTCTCCATTTCTCTCTGGTTGTTTTGAGTGAGTCAATCAATCACTTACAGGCCGAGTCGTCATGCCCCTGTTTGCTTTATTTTATCTTTGTGATGACCAAACATTTTACATAAATAAATTACTTATTTACCCCTGTGGTTGATTATAAAACAAAGATTATTATTTTCTTAAATTGATGGAAATATTAATTGTTAAAATTGAGTAATATGAATTACATAATTATGTGTACATAATAAATTCATATGAAAAGTTATTCTTTCTTCTTGTTGGATGATAAAAGAAAAACAGTTGCCACCATATTAGGGGAAACCCTAACTGTCTTCTCTTTTCCATGGAAAAAGGGAAAAGAGGAGGAGACACGGGTTGTTAGAGAACAAACGGGGAAAAAGAAGGAAAAGGGCACTGAGCAAGAGGGAAAGGTGCTACGTCTGGTGAGGACTAGATAGCACATGCACATTTGTGCTTTCTATTGCTGAGGCTGTGGCCGGCAAAGCTTGGGGGAGAGACGCAGTTCAGACAACTGGTCTCGTGGCTAGGAGAATATCATGCATTCAAACACCTTCTACGTGCTGTAGAGGTGCAAAAGATAAAAGATTGAGATACACAGGTAAGTATTTGCAGTTTCCATTAACCTGGAAGATTAACTATATGCTTAAGAATTTGATTCTATTTACTGTAAGTGTAAGTATTTGCAGTTTCCATTAACCTGCAAGATTAGCTATATGCTTAAGAATTTGATTATATTTACTGTAAGTGTAAGTATTTACAGTTTCCATTAATCTGGAAGATTAGCTATATAATTTGATTATATTTACTGCAGGTATTGCTTTTTAGGCTGTAAGTTAGAATCTAGGTGTTACTGAAATCAATACTTGAAATGAACAACGACGCTGTTATATTTATAAACATATATAGAGTAAAGAAAGAACAGGGAATGAGAATTTAACCATCATCCTGTACATTACTCTCTAGCAAGTCAAACTGTATTAAATAAAGAGACAGTAATTATAAAGTGCAGGACTGGAACCAAATGGTTCCCGTCACCATTAATCAGGTATGAAAATAGGCATATAGAAACATACATATCTACGCTATGTAAATCATACTGGAAATAACTATATGTACCAGACGAGAATTCTATGAATAGAGACTGTATTATATCCAATATCTAAACCAGTATTAAAAGATGGGAACGAATCAACACGAAATATGTTACTGTATGTAGCAGTTACAGGGAACAACACAGTGTAGAACAAAATTTGTATTACCAGGCCGAGAACAATACAAACCCTCTCAAGAATTAGTTTCGGTAAATGTTGCCAAGAAATCAAGCACAGTAATAAATTCACAATGTAAATACTTTGGACAATCGCCGGATATCATAACTGTAGCATTATGTGGCTATCCGCTTACCCAGGTGAGTACCGCCTGGTAGCGTGGCACTCCAGTATGGTGCCAAGATAGGGAGTAATATAGCCTGAGGGTCCGCTCGGTGGATAAACTTATTAAATAACAAAGCAAGAAATAAATATTGAGGAGCTTGACCTGAGCATTCAACAGTTAATAACGAGGACAGTGGTAACCACAAAGAAGTGGAATTCATTACCAGGCCGTAACCGGCCGTTTCTTAAATCCACACATATGCATAACAGAGTCATGAATAAAAATCCAGCATGCGTTTATTAAACAATAACAAACAGTCTCACCATTATCAGCTCGTTTATACATACACATATCAAGTAACCCCATAACGGCGGTAAACCTTGGGAATGCAGGGCCGTTAGCCGAAACCCTCAGGAACAATTCATTAAAACAAAATAATAACAAGTGGGTAATTGGAAAAGATTCAGTGGCTCGTATGGAGTGACACCGTAAGCTAATAGTACATAAACATATCAAATAGCAACAATGCGATAAGAACAGTAATAATTGAAGACCTGTTCGACAATTTGGAAATAAACTCAGTAAACTTGATGCATTAGCTGTGGCTCATAATACCGAATCATTACAGTACATCTTACTGAGAATCTGAATAAATTACAATATGGAATAGAGGTAAACGAGTTGAGCTCGACCCCTTAGGCCTGAGCTTTCGGCGAATCCAGGTAAAGGCCATAACCGAATATAAACCTATAAACAATCTATACATCCGGCGACCTGGGCTTAAACCCTAGCACAATGATAAACAATGAACAAAAGGGGAGTTCTGTCAAGGTGAAGCCATTGCGCCAGGCTATGGTAGAACCAAAAAGACCCTGATAAAGAAGAACACCAATAAGCCGGAACCCAAGATTGAAACAATCAGCAAAAGCCTCAGTGGTAGAACGCTTACCAGATTAGGGTATCGATGGTTGAATCCCTGATTCGTCCTCGGCATCGCGGCCTCATCGGTCTGCTACCCTGCGCCAATCGATATCAAATGGGGTAGTTAGCATATTCATAAAAATACAATGTAAAAAGAAAATGAAATAACACAGTAATGAGGTTGAAGGAGTTACACATCACCTGGTTGCAGATGGGTTCAGGGCGAGAGACAGAGAGGGTCTCATCGCCTACCAAGCCGTCTCTGGAATACCTTCAAGGATACAGAAGATTTGCACGAGCAGCGCCCACGCTAATGGCAACCTGGTGTGGTAGCAAGCCGGAGCAAGGGCTGCTCTACGGAGTTCACCGCCAAGACACTTCAAGCCTCCATCGTTTAATTGCTAGAAATGATCCTAGCCGATGATTGCTGTGGGAATTCCAAGGAGCAGAATGGCGGGACTGTAGCATTAATGCTTCCAGCTACCAAGCCCAGAAGATCAATGATGCGGATCGAAGGCATGGATCGAGGCGCCAGGTGTCGCAAGCAGAAAACCTCAACTTGCCGCCAAACGAATATCCAAGTATTATATAAAGTAACCAAGGACAATCAACGTCCTATTATCCGCCAAAGGATAGATATGCAGGATTGTCACATTAATATACATATCCGTTATCACATAAATAAATTACCATGTGGACCAGATTGTATAGATGTGTAGGTGAAATAATTTTTTTTTTATTGTGTAATGTTAACTTATGGAGGTATCTGACATATGGTATCAGAGCCAGGTTACAGCACTGTGGCCTCTGGGTAAGACAATAAGAGATTAACAAATAATCATTTTCTTTATTACTCTTGAATGTTTTCTTACACAGGATCAGATTCTGAGAATAAAGGATATGAGGAGGGCAGAGAATACACCGCGACGACTTAGGTTGGGACAGGGCGTAACCGGTGCAGAAAATAACCTAGAATTGTGGGTACAACTAGGAGAAGAAGCCAGAATCACAAATCAATCAATTCTGGAGAGAGTGCAGGAGCTGAAGAATGAGATGGCTCGACTACGAGAGGATAACGCCCGATTGACAATGGAACAAGAACGAATTTTGAAAAGTTTGTCCGACAGACAAAATCAACTACCAGCTAATCCGAGTGCAGAATGGCAAAGAATGTTGGAGGAGCAGAACCATCACATGCCCCCCGAGGGATCAGAGGATCAGGAAGAACGCTCTGATAATGCATTTGAACAGCAAACTTCGAAAAGACAAAGGGTAGAATTACAAGGGGAATTCCGTAAGATTAAGCCACCACATTTTGACGGAGAACAAGAGAAAGCAGCTGAAGCATGGTTAATCAATATGAATAAGTATTTTCAGTTTTATGAATACAATCACAATCTTAAAGCACGACTGGCCATCTTTCAGTTGCAAGGAAAGGCTACCTTATGGTGGGAGGAGGTGAAGATCGTAAAAGGGGTTACCGAGCAAAACATAACATGGGACAACTTTCAAAGTTTCTTTAAGAAGAGGTATCTAACCGAACGCTTTTATGATGAAAAAGCCAGAGAATTTCATGCTCTGCGATTGGGACAACAGACTATGGATGAATTCATCACCCGTTTTACTTCCCTACTCCTCTACGTACCATATATAAGGGAGGAAAAAGTGAAAGTGCAGCGATTCGTTAGCAGTTTACCCCCGTATATGCGGGAAAGAATTGAATTTGATAATCCAAAATCAATGGATGAAGTAATCCGCAAGGCTAGAATCTGCTATCAGCAAGGTAAACAGAAAGGGGAAACTGCTAGCAGAAAATGGAATGAGAAGAAGAGTTTTAAGACAGTTGGCAACAACAAAGGGAATCACAATAATGGAAATAAAGGAATTGGCAAAGGGACAAATAGCAAACTTGCAGCCAGAACTACACCCAAGTTCAGATCTGCAAACGAGTCCAAGGCCAGTGAACAGCAAATCAGACTGGATAATGAAGGGACAGCAAGACCCCCTGTGCATTGCTGGGGTTGTGGGGGACCTCACTACATTAAAAATTGCCCACAGCGAAAGGGAATTGAACAGTTATCCCAAATTCATGAAGCCTCAACCATGGGCGAGGTGGGCCGAAGTGTACCCCGAATCAATGCAGCTTTAGAGGATCGACAGGCGGAATACCAGCCGACCATGGTCGAGGTCGAAGGTAAAATTTCAAACCTTACCATATCTGTTTTGATTGACCCTGGGGCCACGCTAAGTTATGTGAACCCAAAAGTAGTGGAACGTTGTAATTTACAATTTGCTAAATTTAAAAACCCATGGTTAGTGAAATTAGTTACTGGAGCCAAGCGACGAGTAACAGCCAAGATCAATGATTGCTCTTTTACTATAGCAGACCAGCCAATAACAGTTGACCTGAACATACTCCCTCTGGGCTCCTATGACATTCTAATTGGTATGGACTGGCTGGAGAAACATTGGTCATTAGTTGACTGCAAAACCAAAATTATTTATTACAGAGATCAACAAGGAAACAACAAAGAAATGCAGGGAATTAAGCGACCGGTGCAGGTCCGACCGATAACTGCAAATCAATTGGTAAAATGTGTACGAAAAGGCTGTCAAGTATACGCCATCCAAGTGGGTTATGTGAATTCTAAAGATAAGTCAGCAGCTTTGAATAATATTCCTGTAATACAAGAATTTACAGATGTGTTTCCAGAGGAAATTCCAGGGCTGCCACCGCGAAGAAATATAGATTTTACTATAGAGTTGGTACCAGGGGCTACACCAGTGTCACGAGCACCCTACAAAATGAGTGTACCTAAGTTGACAGAATTAAAAATGCAGTTGCAAGAATTATTAGAGAAGAATTACATCCGTCCTAGCGTGTCTCCATGGGGGGCCCCAGTATTATTTGTCAAGAAAAAAGACGGCACCCTCCGGATGTGTATTGATTACAGACAATTGAATAAGTTGACTATTAAAAACAAGTATCCTCTTCCCCGGATAGATGAATTGTTCGACCAAGTGAAAGGCGCGATAGTATTCTCTAAGATCGATTTACGATCAGGCTACCATCAGATCAGAATTAAAGATGAAGACATCGCAAAAACAACCTTTAGAACCAGGTATGGGCACTATGAATTTGTGGTATTGCCGTTTGGGCTCACCAACGCCCCGACAACCTTCATGTGTTTAATGAATGGTATTTCCATCCTTATTTGGATCAGTTTGTGCTGATATTTATTGATGATATCTTAATTTATTCACGCACTATTGAAGAACATCATGAACACCTTCGAATAGTATTACAGACCCTTCGGGAACATCAACTGTATGCTAAATTTAGTAAGTGTGACTTCTTCAAAGAGGAGATTCAGTATTTGGGTCACGTAATCACAAAGGATGGAATTGCGGTGGATCCGGAAAAGATAAAAGCTATAATGGAATGGCCGGTTCCAAAAGATGTAGCAGATGTCCGATCTTTCATGGGGTTAGCTGGGTATTATAGAAGATTCGTGGAAGGTTTCTCTAAAGTGGCATTCCCCATTACCTCACTACAGAAGAAAGGGAAATTGTTTCATTGGACCCTAAATTGCCAGAAAAGTTTTGAGCAATTGAAGCATCTGCTCACCACAGCGCCTATCCTGAGTATAGCAGATCCTAACAAGGATTACGTAGTGTGTACGGATGCTAGTAAAGAAGGATTGGGAGGGGTCTTGATGCAGGAAGGTAGGGTAATTGCTTACGAGTCTCGAAAACTAAAAGAACATGAGCAGAAATATTCTGCTTATGACTTAGAGTTGGCTGCCGTGATACATGCCCTGAAGATGTGGCGGCATTATCTCATGGGCAAGAAATTTTTGCTGCATACCGACCATCACATCTTAACCAATTATTTCAGCCAACCCACCTTAAATGCTAGGCAAGCAAGGTGGGTGGACTTTCTAAGTGGATTTGACTTTGATATAAAACACTTGCAGGGTAAGGAAAATAAAGTAGCAGACGCCTTGAGCCGAAAAGTACAAAGTTTGTATGAAGTTTCCATTAGTGGGTGGAAAAGCCCCTTCCTAGAAATTATAAAGGAGATTGCAGATCAAGATGTTGAATATCAGCAATTAAAATTGCAAATACAGCAATCTGCTAGAGAAGACAGCCAACAAGAATATGAGTTAGATGACGCTGGAAGGATTTATTTCAAGAAAAGGTTGTATGTACCAAATCAAAACGGAATTAGAAATCTGATTATGGATGAATTTCATGTTAGTCATTATGCGGGTCATCCAGGTTATCAAAAGATGATAACAGCCATCCGGAAAGAGTATTTCTGGCCTGGGATGAAGAAAGACATTGTCGAATACCTGTCACGGTGTTTAGAGTGCCAACAGATTAAAGCAGAACACCAGCACCCAGCAGGACTGTTACAACCACTGCCAGTTCCAGAATGGAAATGGGAAATCATCTCCATGGACTTTATAACGGGATTACCCAAAAAAAAAAAGAATAATGACTCCATTTTTGTAGTGGTGGACAAACTGAGTAAGGCTGCACATTTCATACCGGTGCAATCTACATATAAAGCTGCACAGATTGTTCATATTTTTATGCAGAATGTATTTAAGTTACATGGACTTCCAAAAACAATAATTTCTGATCATGATGTGAAATTTACATCAGCATTTTGGAAAACATTGTTTGCTGAATTAGGAACTCAACTGAATTTCAGTACAACATACCATCCACAAACTGATGGGCAAACGAAACGAGTGAATCAGATGGTAGAGGATATGTTAAGGGCTTATGTCATGCAACAACCCACAAGGTGGGAAGATTATTTACATCTGGTAGAGTTCGCGTATAACAACGGTTACCATACCTCAACTCAGATGAGCCCATTTGAAGTTATGTACGGTCGGAAATGTCGTACACCCACCAGTTGGGGAGGACTGGAAGATAAATTGAGTCTAGGTCCTGACATGCTGAAGGAAATGGAAGAAATGGTGAAGAGGGTACGTGTTAACTTGAAAGCTGCCCAAGATAGGCAAAAGAACTTCGCTGATCGGAAAAGGAGATTTAAAGAGTTTCAGGTTGGAGACCATGTGTATATTCGAATTCAGGCCAAAAGAAGTACATTGCAGTGGAATGGGTGCACCAAACTGGCACCCCGATATTGTGGACCCTTCGAAATTTTAGCAAGGGTCAGACCAGTAGCTTATCAATTGGCCCTGCCCAGTCACATCTGAATCCATAACGTGTTTCATGTTTCTGTCCTAAAGAAATATGTGTATGACCCTAAGCATGTACTCCGATGGCAAGAGATTCAGGTGGGTGATTGTTATGATAAAATTCAGCAAGAACTGTATATGAAAGAGAAAAACTAATTCACGGAATTATGTTTTGCAGGTCGAGCCGGAAGGAGAGGTTCTGGTCGAACCGCTGAGCATTCTCGACCGGAGAGAAGTGCAGCTGCGGAAATGAGTTATTACCCAAGTTAAGGTGCAATAGCGACATTTTGGGCCTGATGAGGCCACTTTGGAAGATGAGGAATTAATGAGAAGAACTTATCCAGATCTGTTCAGGTCTGTGAGACACCGAGATGGTGTCCAATCTCAGGGGGAGGAGATGTAATGACCAAACATTTTACATAAATAAATTACTTATTTGCCCCTATGGTTGAATATAAAACAAAGATTATTATTTTCTTAAATTGATGGAAATATTAATTGTTAAAATTGGGTAATATGAATTACATAATTATGTGTACACAATAAATTCATATGAAAATTTATTATCTCTTCTTGCTGGATGATAAAAGAAAAACAGTTGCCAGCATACTAGGGGAAACCCTAACTGTCTTCTCTTTTCCATGGAAAAAGGGAAAAGAGGAGGAGACCCGGGTTGTTAGAGAACAGACGGGGAAAAAGAAGGAAAAGGGCACTGAGCAAGAGGGAAAGGTGCTACGTCTGGTGAGGACCAGATAGCACAGGCACACTTGTGCTTTCTATTGCTGAGGCTGTGGCCGGCAAAGCTTGGGGGAGAGACGCAGTTCAGACAACTGGTCTCGTGGCTGGGAGGATATCAAGCATTCAAACACCTTCTACGTGCTGCAGAGGTGCAGAAGATAAAAGATTGAGATACACAAGTAAGTATTTGCAGTTTCCATTAACCTGGAAGATTAGCTATATGCTTAAGAATTTGATTCTATTTACTGTAAGTGTAAGTATTTGCAGTTTCCATTAACCTGCAAGATTAGCTATATGCTTAAGAATTTGATTATATTTACTGTAAGTGTAAGTATTTGCAGTTTCCATTAATATGGAAGATTAGCTATATAATTTGATTATATTTACTGCAGGTATTGCTTTTTAGGCTGTAAGTTAGAATCTAGGTGTTACTGAAATCAATACTGGAAATGAACAACGACGCTGTTATATTTATAAACATATATAGAGTAAAGAAAGAACAGGGAATGAGAATTTAACCATCATCCTGTACATTACTCTCTAGCAAGTCAAACTGTATTAAATAAAGAGACAGTAATTATAAAGTGCAGGATTGGAACCGAATGGTTCCCATCACCATTAATCAGGTATGAAAATAGGCATATAGAAACATACATATCTACGCTATGTAAATCATACTGGAAATAACTATATGTACCAGACGAGAATTCTATGAATAGAGACTGTATTATATCCAATATCTAGACCAGTATTAAAAGATGGGAACAAATCAGCACGAAATACGTTACTGTATGTAGCAGTTACAGGGAACAGCACAGTGTAGAACAAAATCTGTATTACCAGGCCGAGAACAATACAAACCCTCTCAAGAATTAGTTTCGGTAAATGTTGCCAAGAAATCAAGCACAGTAATAAATTCACAATGTAAATACTTTGGACAATCGCCGGATATCATAACTGTAGCATTATGTGGCTATCCGCTTACCCAGGTGAGTATCGCCTGGTAGCATGGCACTCCAGTATGGTGCCAAGATAGGGAGTAATATAGCCTGAGGGTCCGCTCGGCGGATAAACTTATTAAATAACAAAGGAAGAAATAAATATTGAGGAGCTGGACCTGAGCATTCAACAGCTAATAACGAGGACAGTGGTAACCACGAAGAAGTGGAATTCATTACCAGGCCGTAATCGGCCGTTTCTTAAATCCACACATATGCATAACAGAGTCATGAATAAAAATCCAGCATGCGTTTATTAAACAATAACAAACAGTCTCACCATTATCAGCTCGTTTATACATACACATATCAAGTAACCCCATAACGGCGGTAAACCTTGGGAATGCAGGGCCGTTAGCCGAAACCCTCAGGAACAATTCATTAAAACAAAATAATAACAAGTGGGTAATTGGAAAAGATTCAGTGGCTCGTATGGAGTGACACCGTAAGCTAATAGTACATAAACATATCAAATAGCAACAATGGGATAAGAACAGTAATAATTGAAGACCTGTTCGACAATTTGGAAATAAACTCAGTAAACTTGATGCATTAGCTGCGGCTCATAATACCGAATCATTACAGTACATCTTACTGAGAATCTGAATAAATTACAATATGGAATAGAGGTAAACGAGTTGAGCTCGACCCCTTAGGCCTGAGCTTTCGGCAAATCCAGGTAAAGGCCATAACCGAATATAAACCTATAAACAATCTATACATCCAGCGACCTGGGCTTAAACCCTAGAATAATGATAAACAATGAACAAAAGGGGAGTTCTGTCAAGGTGAAGCCATTGCGCCAGGCTATGGTAGAACCAACAAGACCCTGATAAAGAAGAACACCAATAAGCCGGAACCCAAGGTTGAAACAATTAGCAAAAGCCTCAGTGGTAGAACGCTTACTAGATTAGGGTATCGATGGTTGAATCCCTGATTCGTCCTCGGCATCGCGGCCTCATCGTTCTGCTACCCTACGCCAATCGATATCAAATGGGGTAGTTAGCATATTCATAAAAATACAATGTAAAAAGAAAATGAAATAACACAGTAACGAGGTTGAAGGAGTTACGCATCACCTGGTTGCAGATGGGTTCAGGGCGAGAGACAGAGAGGGTCTCATCGCCTACCAAGCCGTCTCTGGAATACCTTCAAGGATATGGAAGATTTGCACCAGGAGCGCCCACGCTAATGGCAACCTGGTGTGGTAGCAAGCCGGAGCAAGGGTTGCTCTGCGGAGCTGGAACAACCATGCAAATGACCGAGAACGAGTAAAGGAAACCCTATGTAAGTTCACCGCCAAGACACCTCAAGCCTCCACCGTTCGATTGCTAGAAATGATCCTAGCCGACTGTAGCATTAATGCTTCCAGCTACCAAGCCCAGAAGATCAGTGATGCGGATCGAAGGCGTGGATCGAGGCGCCAGGTGTCGCAAGCAGAACACCTCAACTTGCCGCCAAACGAATATCCAAGTATTATATAAAGTAACCAAGGACAATCAACGTCCTGTTATCCGCCAAAGGATAGATATGCAGGATTGTCACATTAATATACATATCCGTTATCACATAAATAAATTACCATGTGGACCAGATTGTATAGATGTGTAGGTGAAATAATTTTTTTTTTTATTGTGTAATGTTAACTTATGGAGGTATATGACAATCTTTTTTTGAGAGCATGAGTCAATCAATCACTCACAGCCCCAGTCGGTCAAGCCCGCCCCTGTTTGCTTTATTTTATCTATTTTGAGAGCATGAGTCAATCAATCACTCATAGGCCCCAGTCGGTCAAGCCCCTATTTGCTTTATTTTATCTATTTTGAGAGCATGTTCTGTGCAGATTTTTTTTTTCTCTTTACTTAATTACGATTGTATTGTATATTTTATATTTCTATGTATTTTGGCTTTCTCTCTACTTAACTACGGTTGTATTGTATATTTTATATTTCTATGTATTTTAAGTACGGTTGTATTGTATATTTTATTTTTCTAAGTATTTTTACATGCAATAATTTAGGGAGGTTACATTTGATCAGATAAGGCATTGCTGGTGGCAATAAGTGACGGAGATTAATAAGGTTTTATTTTAAAAAGATTTTAAATAGTTACTTGAATATTTACAAATCCATCATATGACAATCATGTTAAGCGAGTACATATATTCTCTTTCCTTTATACACATCTCAAATAAAAAAAGCTATCATTTATGAGGATCTCAATAAACCATAAACCATTTCAAAAAACTCATTAAATCATTTTGTATGATAAGGTTAATCAAATCACTGTGCACTATGTTGACTAGCATACTTACATAAAAATATCATGACTTTTTATGGACATGACAGGAAAACAATAAATTTACTCCAAAATTTATCTTCAGTTTTTTCACACAACTCATGTAAATTTTTTCAATTTAATATTCCCCAATTGCCATTAACTTTGTTCCACTTTTTAGAGTTTTAAGTTGAAATCTGGCTAAACAATTTTTTTATTAAATCTCAATATCTAATTATTCAAAATATATTTTGATTATATGTGTTGGCATCCTAGTTATATGAGTTCTCATTCTAAGAAAAATTTCCAATACTTATATATACCATTTGCAAAAGTTATATAAAACTTATACAAATAAATATTAAAATTCATATGATGAACCATTTAAAAATAAAACTATCATTAAAAATTTCTTCGACAAGCATGGGCACCCATCAAATTCAACCGCATATAATATGTTGAGAAAAACTGAAAAATGGACTAGATGTGACGGTCTCTGGGGTTTTATTGGATTTTCAGTTGTAAAATGTGAACATGTGGCGCAATGTAAAACAAGAGTCCCCCATATAATATGTTGACCAAAGCTGAAAAATGGACTAGATGTGACGTTCCCTCGGGTTTTATTGGATTTTCACTTGTAAAATGTCAACATGTGCATGTGGTTTCCTACTGAGGGACTTTATCAGCCACTAATTTTATGGCAGTTTTCACCTGTCACTTTCGAACCTGCAAGTACTGGCTAAACGAGTTTTATTAGATGTTCATTAGGTCGTTGAAAACTTAAATATATTAGTGTAATTAGGCGATTAGGTATGAGCAAAATACGTATGAAGATACGTAAGATTAAATAAAATAAATTATAAATTCGATTTTGAATATTATTTAAAATATTTGTATTTATTAAATTAAAAAATATTTATTTAAATAAAAATAAGTTAATTTTATCCGAAACTTACAAATATTATGAATTTGTTATAATAGGAATGAAACCTATGACCATCTAATTATATTAAATTATTCGAAATAATATAATAAAGTAAAGTTTTTTGATTTTTGGAAGACCTGTTTTGAACATATAAATGTGGTTCATCATCAGGACCAAATGAAGGTCGACCATGGCAAATGCTTAAATAGAAAGCAGTGTAGAGACATAACTTCAAGTAACGACTATATTTGAACAATATGTAAATTATGATATCAATTTATTAATATATGAAAAACAAATATTATTAAGTAACCACTATATTAAACCGCTAGTTTTTGGAAAATAATATTTAAATTAATTTATTAAAACCAAATATTACTAGTATCAAAATTAAGTGTCTATTGGTGAAAACAACAAGTCCTATCATAGCTTGAATTACATAGAGAAACAGAATATCTAAATCATTACATATCACATGATCAAGAGATTGAAGAATTCATTGGAGCAAGGCCCTAGCTCTTGTATTAGTTGGCGCAGAAGGCTTGAGTTCACATTGAAGACGAATTTCTATGTGAACCAAGTGCACATCCAAGCTAGCCAAATAGGAACGTTGGTGTCACTACACTCACTTAATCTCATTCACTGAAGAGATGATGTAATTTTGATTTATAATTTTGATTTATGTTCTTCTCGTCCAAAACCTGCCCAAAAGAGTTTTTTCATCTTCAAATGGAGGGTGATGGAGATTAGATACTAAGCTCTTTTTTCCCCTAGTATGATCAGGGTCAAGAACCTAATAGGCTACTTCCTCTAGGATTTGAGAGTGAGAGTATGCCTCACAATCTTTAGTGGTGAGGGTTCCAAGCTCATGAATTGCTTCATAGATGTCAAGAGGAGTTGCAAAGTGAAATATGGTCACGACTTTTGAGACCTAGGCCTAGGCATGTACTTGGACTTGCGAGCATCTACCCCCACCTCACCTACGAATATGAATGTGTTTTCCTATATCATAAAGACAAAACCAAGCAAGACAAATATCCTATGACAAACCTAGACGGACAACAAGGAAACTAAACATACCAAACCTGAAGAAGAGTGAGGCGAAACAAAATGGGGTGGCCCAAGCCAACAAGAAAAGAAAGGCCGCAACTTTAGGGACACGAGCATGCTCCTTTAGATAGGGTCACCTTCGCACCGAGAAGCCCTACAAAGAAAGTCACGTTGAACCCCACAAAATCTAAAAGAACAATGCCAAATTATTTGTTGTAATTTAGAAATTTAAGAAATTTGTTGTAATTTAGTTTTCCTGTTTTTAAGAAATTCGTCAGGAAAATATATTATATGGTTTTTAAATTTCTTGAATAATTAGGAAAACAATATGATAGTTCTAATTGGATGGTTCTTGATTTATTTTTTATTTAGTTAGTAATTAGGAAATTGCTTAAATATTTATTATTAGAAATTACAACATTAGCTACCATATTTTGATTGACCAACTAGAAATTTTAAGAGTTAGTTCTTATTTGCAACTTTTATAATACGATTCAAAACAATTTGACTTCCATTGAAGAGAAGTAGTTTCTACTAATCTCAATATCTAATTTTATTTGCAATTCCCATAATATGATTCAAAACATTTTTTTGAGTATTTGAGACTTTGAATGTCAAAATTGTTAATTTAAATTATTCAAACTTTAAGAAAATATATTTTTAATAATAATATAAGATGTATATTAATACTTTTTCCAGTATTGAATTTTAGATAATAATTTTTTTCCTTATCTAATCCAATTGAAACTTGGTAATTAAGGATAAAACCTTTCAATCAAACAATATTGTTGAAAAAACTTAACAATAAACTCCAACAACCAACCAACCAAATATCCTTATATACTATTGTAAATATTAACTCCAAATATTTCAATTCATTTGATATGATCCATGTTATATAATAATCAGATATTAACTTTAATTTTCTTTTATTCAAGAAAATAAAATTATTCAATATTGTAACTATGAGGATATAAAAAGATAAAATTATTCAATATTGTAACTATGAGGATATTAAAGGATAAAATTATTCAATTTTGTAACTGACGATTTAATCATATATAATTGGATTTTTGCTCTCCAAACTTGCGCTATTGACTTATATGAAATAAGCTTTTTTTCAAAAAAAATATTTTTATCCTTTTTTATATCTTTCATCAAATGTATATGAATTTCGAGATTATAAATTCTGATATCCATATAGATTGTAGATTATGAATTGGTATATCTTATTTAAAAAAAAATATACAAATCAAAATTTAAAAAAAGAAATTGATTTTCATTACCAATACTCCAGGACAGGAGCACGCTATGAAAAAAAACTGAATACGACAAACACATGATAATGGGACGTCAAGATTGACTCAAATTTTTAAAATGCATCTTCATATAAAATCGAATTGATTAACCCAATCTACATGATGTACGGTATCGTGGGTCTCGACCCTACGTTGATTAGCAGCGATTGTAGAACTGTCAAAGTACTGCATATTGTTTTGATCAGAACCAATACATCCATACTTTCTCGTTTCTGCTCCCACGTTGAACTCTTCCAGTACAAAATCTAAGGAAAAGGACACAGGAGCGAGCATATTACAGTGGGGGGACAATAGCTCGTTCAAGTCACATAAACTTTCGGCCATTGTGGCTGGATTTCCTGCAAATTGATTGCAATGTCAGGATTGCTGGTCCGCTGAATTGAAATTACTAATTTCTGTTTCAAGCAGATTAACATCTCCCAGATTCGCAACGGATGTGTGCTTTGGATGATTTTCTGCGATCGAATCCTCCACAAGTTGGTTACAAAATGACTGGGAGGAATTCACAATTTCTTGTTTTGTAAAAAAATTGAAGGAATGATCTGAACTTGTACAGTTACTGCAGGCAGAACTGTTGCAAGCATTTGGATTCACCATTTCAGTGTGTTCCACGGCAGTTTTTATTCTGACAGGTCTGGGTTTGATCGCGATAATTTTGAACGTTTTCTTTCTTTGAGATTCCTGTGGCGGCACCTTCTTTTGCAGATGAATGTTCCAGTGGTTCTTGATTTCGTTGTCTATCCGCCGAGGCAACCGTCCTGCTATCAGGGACCACCTGCATGGTAATGACGTAGTCAGAAATCAGCATTCTGAAAGTTGTTATCGATTAAATCATTTTTATTTCGATTGTCTATTTGTAAATATCTTGATTTCCAGATATATGGATCGATTAATTATTTTTATCGTTATGAGATTTTATACTCAAATTAAAATCAAAATTATTTTATTTTTTATTATTACTGTAATTTTTAATATTTATCAAATTTCAAAGCATTCTTTAAAAAAACAAGAACTCAATAATTTTTTCCGGTCTACACACCATAAATCCACATACCTGTTGCCAAGAAGGCGATGCATCGTAATAATAATGTCCTCCTCATCGATGGAAATATTACCACGTTTAATGTCGGGGCGGATATAATTTATCCAACGCAATCTACAACTCTTTCCACAGTGCTGAAGACCTGCAAATACAAATTCGCTCCGCTTATTTAACCCATCAATACCTATTTAAGAATGTATCAATACACTACTATTGCAGGTTTGTTGGGACTCACATGCTCTTTGGGGGAGATCTCTCCATCGTCCAGCGCCATGAATTCGAATGTAGTCGCACAGAATCATATCCTCCTCGGCTTTCCAGGGCCCTGATTAAGCCCTTGTTTTGAGCAGCAATGAGCTCTACCCGTCTTAGA
Source organism: Pinus taeda (assembly GCA_000404065.3). Lineage (NCBI taxonomy): Eukaryota > Viridiplantae > Streptophyta > Pinopsida > Pinales > Pinaceae > Pinus > Pinus taeda. Next base: position 34,817 of record APFE031285165.1, read on the forward strand.
TATATTCTCTTCTGCAACTCCACATCTGACGATCTGTTCTCCTGGCTCCCGCCTGGTCGCTTGTCTTTTGTTGGACCTTAGACTATATATCGAAAACAGACTTAGCTTCACCTGCCCACAAAGATTACTGCGTAAATCTTCGGCTAGTGAAGAGCGGCATATGACCCATAAATATTCCAAACAGCATCTCCTTGCAGACATAGTATTTGTGTGCATCATTATGTAGATTGCAGATTTTGAGTATATGTAGGAATCAGATTTTGAGTATATGTAGGGTAAATGTTGATTTTCTGAATATTTGGCAATTTGAAGTACATAATCACGGTTAATTATTTAATTTTTGATTGCGCCTAGGTCAGTCTGAGAGCAGATATGCCCCAGTAAGAGAGGAAGAGGTATTAATTGTTGATTTCTCTCCTAAATATTAAATTTGAGGATATTCCCAAAATTTGTAATTGACATAAATTGAGTATGGAAATTTGATAGATATAAACAAATTGATAAAGGTTATTATAAAATTGAGTTTATCAGATTTTACAATATTCTATTCTAAAATATGCACGATAAAAATAGCTTATCAACACTTTACGCCAATTTTCTATATAAACAAAAGGAAATTTAAGTTAGGTGGAGCTTCTTCTTGTTTGATGAGATCAAGTTGTGAGTTGAGAGAAAAATCAATGCTTAGCAAATCAGGTTTATTAAGCAAAAATAAAAGAAGGGTAGAAAGAGAAAGGGTTTCATTATAAGAGAGTACCACAATTGATTAAGCAAAAGAGAGGAAGCTTAGAAAGCGAAAGAGCCTCACAATAAGAGTGCCTCAATCCAAACTAATGAAGGGCATTTAAGCTTTCACTCAACAAGATAGCTTTAAAATGATGGAGTACAAGCTTCTCACAACATGAAACATACAACTCTACTTCATAAAGATACTCTAAACTATAACCTTTATCAATTCTACCTGCTATGTCAGACATACCGTAGATGTTCCTAGAATCTAAACCACAGATAAAAATTGTATAAATATGAAAAATAATAACTTAGAATACAAGGTTACCTATTCCAATGAGTGAAGCAACTAGCACCATGTTCTTCCATTTAGTTGAGTGAATAAACTAGCACCATGTTCTTCCATTCATTCTAACTTCGGATCCAAAGGAACATGACAACTCTTTATATAAATGAAAAACCACTCAAAGAAACCTCTAGAAACTATGGGTAAGTAAAAATAATAGTCATTGTCTGATCTGAATTGGTTCCACAGAAGACTGTCAAAGAACCATGACTGGATTAGGTTGGGACAAATCTCAATGAATTTAGAACCGTAATCAAAAACACCCCTGAACCAATGGCAATGGAAGCCAGCATGGAACGACGAGGACCTCGGTCAAAGTGCGTTGACCGAGGCCCATGGAGATTGCGCGAGAGGTCAAAATAGCCCCTGGCAACACCGGATTGGGAAAATAAGGTGGTTTCAGGGCCAAAGTGGGGGAAGCCTGAGCACACGGAGGAATGGCAAATCAGAGAACTGCGGGCGAAAAGGCAAAATCACTAAACGTACAAAGGCAGGACCCATGCTTTAGAAACTAGCGGTATTGATCGGGGCGCCCTCAAACGGTATACGGTTTTGGACAAGAGCAAAGCGATCCCATACATCGATCGACGCATGGCAGGCAAGGGTGAGAGAAAACCGCCGTTGATCGCACGTTATCGATCAAGCAAGTCAACCGCTTGGGACGTGTGTATGGCGTCGGATCTGGAGACCCCAGATCGGATGGTTGAGATCAAGCTCGATGGAGGAAGTGGAATCGATGAAGGAATATGCCAAAATTTGTAAAGGTTTGGAATCTGTTTGACCGCCACGGTGAAGCAAAGATTTCATCCACGATGAAACTGAAGAAATGAACTGATGAAGCAGGCTGGTACTGTTCAGAGGAGGACACGTGGCCACTCCCAGAGCATTCATGCTGACGCCGAACAGGGAACTCTAAGCGTAATTGCATAAGGTGAATCGACAGAGGTGGAAGAGGAATTGAACAAGCATTGGACCGAATGAATAAAACCATGAATAGCGAAGAAAATACACAGTGAAATCAGAGAGATGAAGAAAGACCAAAATTCGGAGGGGAATATGGAATACACAGAGAAAGAAGACAGTGAAGCAAAAGTAGAAAGAGATAGAGGGCCGAGCTGACCAGCGGCAACATCGAGCACCAGAGCTTGAGAGATTGAAGCCATCCCATAGAGGAGTCTATTCGGACTGAGCACCACATTTGGCTCTTTCCACTGTAGACCTGAAGGTCATAGAGCTAGTAGGAAGAAGAAGTCTGTGTGCTCAAGTGGCTTGGGGAATCCAAGAACCACCCTGCCAAGAAAACCTGCTTTAGGAGAACTCACATTGAGTCCCTGCATTGTAATTCTCTTCTTAAAGACACAATAAAACAGGCCACCAATGGAGTTGGACCAGAGACGTAGCCCTGGAGAATAAGGTGAACTCCCTATTAACATTCTTGTGTCTTTGTGTTTGCTTACTGTATTTCTCTGTTGTCTTTCAATTTTATTGTTTGTATATTGACAATCTGATCGATCCGTTGCTTCAATAACACAGAACACACAACAAGAAATGAGTCTGTAATACCTTTAAACAATAAATCTTTAACTGATGTCACTCATAGGGTGAATATCAGATCAAGTGTTATCAAAGCTTTAGGCTGTAAGATTAGACAAACTTGTGTTGGTTTAGCTGTTGAATGGTCAGTAGATCAAAGCTCAAATTAGGAGAAGTAGAGTTGGTCGAAACTAATCCTGAAATTAGGAGAGTCTTTTCTCGGAAGACAATGTCAGAGGAAGGTTCTATGGGGCGAGACTCTCAATTCATAGAGAGTTTCCTAGCTATCAAGTCTATGGTAGAGGAAATGTATAGGGACTTTAGAAAGCATAAGGATGAAGATTCATTAGGTTCTAAACAAGATAAAGAAGAAGATGAGTCTCATTCCCATGACCACTCAAAAGGAAAAGGGAAAGAGGAAAACTTCTCACACCTCCTAATAGCCCTGTGCATAATAAGAAAGTATATTTGATTAAGCTAGATGTTAAATTTGATTTTCCTATATATGATGGAGAGCTAAATGATGAAAAGTTGGACAATTGGATTAGAAAAATTGATGTGTATTGCGGAGTGCAACACATCAACTCAGACAAGAGTAAAATTTAGCTGGCAAGCCTACACCTAGGAGGCACTGCCTTGGTTTGGTGGGAAGGTAGAAACAAAGTTCATATGAAGAAACATGGTAAGACCATCTCCGTCTGGAGTGAATTTGTTTCTGTAGTCAAGAAGCAGTTCTATCCATTGGCCTACATGCAACAAGCCATGATGAGTTGGCATACTCTTTTGTAGTTGAAAGGGCAACGTGTACAAGGGCATACTCAAGAGTTCATAAAGAGAGCATTGATGTTGGGCATCACATTAGACTCACCAGAGACTCTTTTGAAGTACATTAGTGGTATACACAGCTACACGAGGCATACCATTTTCATGTTTAATCCCACTAGTATAGATGAGGTATCTGTACATGCTACTCATCTAGAAGCTAGAGGAAAGAATGGAAATCTAGAAGTTATGGTACCATCCCAACCCACTGTAAGCAAGAGCAAGGAGAAAAGAAAGCAGAAGTGGAAATCAAGGAAGGCTAACATTGCATAGAAAGGCAAAGCTTCATGCACTCACTGTAAAAGGGAGGGGCATGATGATGAGCGATGTTTGATTCTGCATCCAGAGCTGAGACCTAAGAAGTTCGAGGGCAAGAAGAAGAAGATTGCTGCAGCTATTCAGAAAGATTTTGGGTCAAACATGGGAGATGAAACAATCGTTGTAGCCACAGGTATAAGAGGTAAGAATTTTGAAGCATTTACTAGTAATTCTGCTCGAACTATTATTGATGAAGAACATGAGAGAAAAAGACATGAGCTTTCTCATATTCGAGTTATTTCCAAACATCAAAAGATTAATACTTTGTTTGATAGTGGATCACAAATAAATTTGATTTCTGAAGCAATTATAAGTAAATTGGGATTAGCAACTACACCTCACAAGAAACCATACCCATTAGGATGGTTGAATGATAAAGCACAACTACAAGTGACTAGACAGTGCAAACTCAAGTTTTCTTTTGGATCGGCATTTGTAGATGAGGTTGAGTTAGACATAATTCCTTTGGATATGTGTGGAATTGTTTTAGGAAGTCCTTACTTGTATGATAGAAAGACTATTTTCTATCGAGCTGAGAACAAGTATCTACTTGTTAAATATGGAATCGAATACTTTGTAAGAGCTCACAAGCTCAAGAATAATTACACTCTCATAAATTCTGGGCAAATGAAAAGAATGATAAATTCATGCAAACAATTCTTACTAATGGTTGTAAAGGAAAAGAAGCCTGATAAAACCAATGTATTTGAGGATTGTAATGCTTAGTAGCAAGCTGATATACAAAATATTGTTTCAGAGTATGATGTCCTGTTTCAGGAACCTAAAGGTCTACCCCCAAAAAGGAAATAGTACATGATATTATTTTGCAGTAAGATGTTCCATTGCCTAACATTGGGATGTATAGGTTATCTGCTTTAGAGAATGTTGAAATCAAGAAGCAAGTGCAGGAGTTGCTTGAGAAAGGATTCATCAGGCCTACACATCAGCATGTAGGTCACCAATTGTTTTGGTTAGAAAGAAAGATGGCTCGTGGAGAATGTGCATTGGTTACCGAGCACTGAATAAGATAACAATAAAAAATCGCTATCCCCTTCCTCGCATAGATGATCTTTTAGATCAATTAAAGGAAGTTGTTTATTTCACCAAGCTGAATTTGCACAGTGGATACCATCAGGTCAGAGTTACAGAGCAAGATGCATGGAAAACTGCTTTCAAAACAAAGCAAGGATTGTATGAGTGGCTAGTTATGCCTTTTGGCTTAACCAATGCTCCTGCTACTTTCATGAGATTAATGAATGAAGTACTCAGACCTTTTCTTAATGATTTTGTTATTGTTTATTTGGATGACATTTTGATTTTTAGTAAAACATGGGAAGAACACTTAAAGCATGTTAAACAGACATTAGATGTTTTGAAAAGAGAAACACTCTATGTTAAACTCTCAAAATGTGAATTTGGAAAAACATCTCTAAATTATTTGGGTCATATAACAGGGAATGGTGAATTGAAAATAGATCCCTCTAAAGTGGTAGTCATTGTAAACTGGCCTAAACCCAAGTTTGTTATAGAAGTGAAAAGCTTCTTAGGAGCAGCACAATATTGGAGGAAGTTCATTTCTAATTTTTCCTCAATTGCAGCTCCCTTACATACTTTGACAAGATTGAACAAGGTGTTTCAGTGGGGAGGAAAACATTAGAATGTCTTTGACGCCTTGAAAGAAAAGATTAGTACAACACCTGTACTAGCACTGTCTGATCTACAAAGACCGTTTGAAATCCAAACTGGTGCCAGTGACTATGCTATGGGAGCAGTGTTGACACAGCACGGTAAACCCATATGTTATCATTCTGAGACTTTTCATCCTACAGTGGTTAACTATCCTACCTATGATAAAGAATTGTATGCATTAGTTCAGAGTGTGAAAAAGTGGAAACATTACTTAATGGGCAAAGAGACAGTAATACATATTGATCATTAACCACTTTAATATCTACACTCCCAAACTAAGTTGCAGCAATCAAGACATTACAAATGGATGGGTTTTCTACAACGGTTTCATCTAGTCATCAGATATAAAAGGGGCATACATAACAAGGTTGCAAACATCTTATCTAGACCCATTATAAATGCATCTACCATACTTAAACATAATTCTGTGATACATGAAAGCTACATAGAATAATATGCTCAGGATATGGACTTCAAAGATGTATATGCAACTTTGAGTCAAGGCAAAAAGGTAGAAGAATTGGACTATCATGTGAAGGACCAACTCTTATATCATTGTGGGAAACTTTGCATTCCACAAACAGAGAGAGTAAAGATAATTAGAGAGGTACACACTTTTCTGATATCAAGTCACTTTGGGGTAAGTAAAACAGTTGCACAGCTGCAAAGATTTTGTTATTGGTTGAAAATGAATGAGACAGTTTCCAGATATGTAAGAGGATGTACTATGTGTGCTAAAAGCAAGCCCAGCAATAGAAAACTAGGCTTGTACACTCCTTTACCAATTCCTTCTCACCCTTGGGAAAGTGTTTCCATGGATTTTGTTGGAGGACTGCCTAGATCTAGGAAAGGTCATGATTATCTATATGTGGTTGTGGATAGGTTCAGCAAAATGTGTATTTTGATACCTTGTAATAAACATATTACAGCAGAACAAACTGCAAAATTATTCTTTGAACATGTATGGGTTCATTTTGGATTACCTACTTCTATTGTATCTAATCAAGACACCCGATTTGTGGGGAAGTTTTGGTCAAGTCTATGGGAACTGATGGACACCCAATTGAAGAAAAGCACATCTTTTCATCCACAAACCGATGGCTAGACAGAAGTAGTTAACATGACAGTGAACCAGTTACTCTGGGGACATTGCAGCAAACAATCTAAGCTTTGGGACGAACATTTGTGTTATGTGCAGCATGCTTACAACAGAGCCAAACACTCTTCTACACAAAGATCTCCTTTTGAGACCTGTTTTGGTTTCACACCAAGGTCACCTTTGGATTTTGTCTTTGGCAAAGATACCATGGTCAATGGACACAGTGATGTAGACAAGGCAAGTAGGTTCATTGAACATATCGAGGAGATCCACCAGGTAGTATAGGAACAGTTGGAAAAGAACCAAGCCAAATACAAGGCTAGGGATGACAAGCATCAGATGGCGCATAGTTTTCAAGTTGGAGACCAGGTCTGGCTGTATATCAGTAAGGACAGGATGCAAGGTGAAAGTAAAAAGCTAAAGCCTATTAGGTATGGACCTTTTAGGATACTTGAAAAGATTGATGAAAATGATTTTCACCTTGATCTACCAGCTTACATGCACATCTACTCAGTTGTAAATATAGATTGCTTGAGATTGTTTGAACCTTCAATGATTGAGGACCCTGAAGAGCAAAGTCAATTTCCTTCTATTGATGACCTGCTACCTGAATATCTTAATAAATTGCAGGAAGACACAGTCTTGGATAGGAAGGTAGGGACGATGCGCAGAGAAGATGTTGAGTACCTCAGAATTGGACTTAAAGGTTCAAAGCCGAGCAGTGCAAAGTGGATTGAGATTTGACAAGTGAGATAGTAGTGTCGTCACTTAGTCGATGCTTGAAAGAAAACCAACTTTTGGTCGTCCAAAATACTTTTCAGTGGGAAGGCCGTGATCCGAATTAGATCCATAGAAGACTGTCAACAAACCATGATTGTATAAAGTCACGACAAACCTCAAAGAATTAAAAACTGTGATCAAAAACACCCTTGAACTAGTGGTAAGGGCAGCCGGCGTGGAACGACGAGGACCTCGGTCAAAGTGTGCTGATCGAGGCCCATGGAGACTGCACGGGAGGTCAAAATAGCCCCTAGGAGCCCTGGATCAAGAAAATAAGGTGGTTTTTGATGCTTAGCACTAATCGCGCATCGTTGGGCAAACAGGGCCAAAGTGGGGGAAGCCCGAGGAAACGGAGGCATGGCAAACTGGAGAACCACAGGCGAAAAGGAAAAAGCACTAAATGTACAAAGGTGGGACCCTCGCTTTGGAAATCGACAATATTGATCGGGGCGCCCTCAAATGATAAACAATTTTGGACAAGAGCGGAGCGATCCCATACATCGATCGATCTGTGGTAGGTGGAGGTGAGAGAAAACCACCGTTGATCACCAGTTATCGATTGAGCAAGTCAATCGCGCGGGACGTGCGTATGGCATCTGATCTGGAGGCCCTAGATTAGACGACTGAGATCAAGCCCGATGGAGGAAGCAGAATAGACGAAGTAATATGCCATGATTTGTAAAGGTTTGGAATCTGTTTGACCGCCATGGTGAGGGAAAGACTTCATCCATGATGAAACTGAAGAAATGAACTGACGAAGCAGGCTGGCGTCGTTCAGAGGAGGACACATGGCCACTCCTTGAGTGTTCATGCTCGCGTCGAACAGGGAATTCCAAGCGCAACTGCAAAAGGTGAATTGACAGAGGCAGAAGAGGAACTGAACAAGCATTGGATCGAATGACTAAAAACCATGAACAACGAAGAAAATACACAGTGAAATTGGAGAGATGAAGAAAGACCAGAATCTTGAGGGGAGGACGAAATACACAGTGAAAAAAGACAGTGAAGCAAAAGCAGAAAGAGACAGAGGGCTGAGATGACCAACGACAACATTGAGCACTAAAGCTTGAGAGATTCAAGCCATCCCATAGAAGAGTTTGTCCGGACTGAGCACCACATTTGGCTTTTTCCACTGTAGACCTAAAGGTCATAGAGTTGGTAGGAACAAGAAGTCTGTGTACTCAAGTGGCTTGGGGAATCCAGGAACCACCCTGCCAAGAAAAAATGCTTCAAGAGAACTCACATTGAGTCCCTGCATTATAATTCTCTGCTTAAAGACACAATAAAACAGGCCACCACTAGAGCTGTACTGGAGATGTAGCCCTGGAGAATAGGGTGAACTCCTTATTAAAATTCTTGTGTCTTTGTGTTTGCTTACTATATTTCTTCGTTGTCTTTCCATTTTATTGTCTGTGTATTGGCAATCTGATTGATCCGTTGCTTCAATAACACAGAACACACACCAGCACATGAGTCTGTAGTACCTTTAAACAATAAATGTTTAACTGATGTCACTCATAGAGTGAATATCAGATCATTGTCAAATCAGCTGGCAAAAGCCATAACATCTAACATCCTCCCCTGCCTCATGAAACATGACAACCATACAATAATTCAATGGTTTGCATGGAAAAAGAGTAAAAAAAATGCTTTCTTGGCCTCCATACAGTAATTCCTGCATACATGCATAGGTCAAGTCCTCATAGGAAATTAAGAAGCGGGTGATTTTCCAATCATATTTGTGAACCCATGCGCCCATCATGACTTTTCTCCCATGCAATGATCAGCGTGGAGACCAATTCAACGACAACCTTTGTGGTATCGAGATTATATGTTGTTGAATGAGATCCTAAAAACTCGCATGGTGGGCTAATGAAATATCGGTGTATTGTGGTATATATATAATATATATTATATTATAATATATATATATTTATATATATATATATATATATATATATATGAATTAAATTTATTAAGATATTTGATGAATACAAGATTATTGCAACAACATAGAATGAGTTCATTTGAGCTTCATACACATTTAGGTCCACAAGATCAACCTGTCTCTAAGAGAGGTATATTGAGATAAAGGAGAGCTATGCATGATATGATGTTTTCCTAGATTATTTAGCATATTCTTTATCATTTTCACTTAGTTATTTGCAACATATTTATGTGTGTTTTCATGAATGGAAAGGAGTACATTTTTTAGCCATACACAGGTCTTCCGTTTCCACTAAAAGTTGGTTGAAAAGATGTGCATCCATGTATAGAATGCACTCATTCCTCCGTCCATGTATAGAGATGAAATGTGACATGGACCATCCATGTATAGGTTGTTATATGATGATTACTACAACCATGTATTTACCATTGTATCATCATTATGTATTGGTTGAGATTCTAGTCTTTAGTATGATGATTCATCACGATGATAGGCTTGTTATATAGGACTATCATGAGTCTATTTTGCAGCCATATATATGGGCTAATGATGATGTAATATTCATGATGTATCATGTATTTGAGTTATTGGTCCATAGATAGCACTGTAAATTTTGAAACGAGAACTATGAACTCAAAATAAGAACTCTAGCAAAAAAACCCCAAAAGCATGAAAAATAGTGCTAAAAACGAAAAGAGTTGATGTTGGAATAACACTTTCTTTTTTCTAGGGTAAATTTTGAACATGTTTTAAAAATGGTAGTGAAAACCAATTTTTTGTGCAAAAATTGTGCAAATAACACCCTCAAAATGAAAGTGTTGATGCTGCAATACCAATTTTTTTCCTAGGGTAAATTTTCAACATTTTGAAATAATGGCATAAAAGATTTTATCATGACTCTGAAAGAATTAAAATTTCAAAAAAATATGAAAAACAAAATAAAAAAAAAAAAAAAAACAACAAAAAAAAATTAACAAAAGTAATAAAAATATATTAAAACAAAAAAAATAAATTAAAAAAAAATCAATCATAAAAATGTTAAAAAAAAAGATAATAAGTATTAAAAAATAAAAAATATATATAAACAAAAATAAATAAGAAAACATATTTCAAAAAAAGTAATCTTTTTTTATCTTGTAACAATAGAAAAATTTGGAAAAAAAAACAAAATTTAAAAACTATAAAAATAAGCAAAACAAAAAAATTACAAAACATTACAGAAAATAAAAAAAAATGAAAAAAAACAACTAGATTAAAAAATAAAAATTAACAAATTAAAAACAAAAAAATTTAAAAACTAACTAAAATAAGATTAAAAATTAAAAATCTAAAAAAACAAAACATACTCAAATTAAAAAAAGAAAAATAAAATTAAATATAATATATTTGAAAATTTAAAAACCATAAATATTTAAATTTAATTTATATATTATATGTATATATATATATTTTGATTAAAAAACATTTAAAATTTTTTATAAAAATATTATTTTAGAATATATATTATTATAATATAATAATTATATATATATATATATTCCATTTAAAAAGAAAGCATTTAAAATTTTTAACAAAATATATATTTTTGATTCAAAAAAAAAGAAAATTGTGCCCTGCTACCTGCGCCCCCACGGGTTGACGGGTGATGGTAGGTTGATTCTCAGAATAAACTTGCCATCACCCATGGTGGTGTGGCCCGGGCAGCAGTAGGTCGATTCTCAGAATTAACCTGTCATTGCCTGAGCCGCGACCCCACGGGTGGCTAGGTGGTGGCAGGTCGATTTCAACCACCTGGGCCGCGCCCCTAGAGGTGGCCAAGCGATAGCAGGTTGATTCTAAAAATCAACTTGCCACCGCTCGCCCACCCAAGTCGAGCGCCCATAGGTGTGGTAGGTTGATTTTCGGAATCGACCTGCCACCTCCCAGGTAGCTGGGCGGTGGTAAGTCGATTCTGGGAATCGATCTGCAACTCCGTCACCACCCAGGGTCGCGCTCCCATGAGTGATTGGGCGGTGGTAGGTCGATTTCCAGAATCAACTTGCCATCGCCCGACCACCACTGGGGGCATGACCTAGGTGGTCAGGTGGTCGCCGAGTGGTGGCAGGTCGATTCCTAGAATCAACCTGCCACTGCCTGGCACTGTGGGGACGGGCTCAGGTACCGGCCTGGTAGATCGATTCTGTGAATCAACCTGCCACTGCCACCACCTGGGGGGGCGACCTGGGTGCTGAAGTGGTGGCAGGTCGAATTCTGAGTCAGTTTTTTTTTTAATCAAAAATATATATTTTGTTAAAAATTTTAAATGGTTTTTTTTTTCAAATCGAATATATTTAATTTTTAAAAAATTTTAATGCTTTTTTAAATCTAAATATATATTTTTAAAAATTTAAAAGCTTATTTTAATATATATATACAAATTTTAATTGTGTTCTTTATTATTTAATTTGAGATATTATATATATATATTTTAGGTTTTTCTAAAAAATATTTTTTAATTTAATTTTAAGTAATTTTTATTTTCTTTTAATTTATATTTTTTTAAATTTATTTGTTTTTATTTTTTATTTATTTTCGAATTTTTTTTTATGGTTTACTGATTTTTTTTACATTTTTTTTAATGTTTTTTTGTCTTTTATATTATATATTTTTATATATTCTTTTTAAAGTGACCAACATTTAAAAAAAGAAAAATAAGACAACTAGAAAAATTGTAAGTAATTATGATTTCAAAAAACTTTGGGCATAAAATTTTTTTAAGTGTCAAAAAATATAACATTTAATAAAAATATCGTCACTTAATACATAAAAAGATTTAAAATGTGAAAAATAAACCCTCTAAAAAAAGTTTGATGCTGCATCAACACTTTCAAAATTAGCATGAAAATCACTAACATTCGAAAACAAATATTAATATTTGATACATAAGAAAATTTAAAGTATCAAAAATATGTTCCGAAAAAAGAAGAAGTGTATTCTGCGTCACCACTTTTCAAAATCAGTTGAATTTTTTGCTACCTCAACGAAATGGGTAATCATATTAGTTCTTGTTTCAAAGTTTACATTGTTAGAGCATGATCATAGCAGCTATGTATTTATTGACATATTCATGTAAAATGCTCATGAAGCCATGTACTTGTATTTTACTATCTTTTGGGTCTTATAGCCATGAGTCATGAGGTCATGTTATGGTCATATGGGAGAATGTATGAGGTCTTGTGTTGCTGCTACATCGATTTATTTATCATTTTATATGTCATATGAGTCATGGTCATGTGGAGTCTCGCTCCAAAAGGCGCTTCTATGTGTCAAGGAAGCATTGCTTATAGTGGAAGAAACCACTACAGGTTGGAGATTGCATGTGTTCAGGGGGAGCATCTATTTGGTCTTGTTCATGGGATGCCTCATATGATGCTATGACATTTGGGGTTATTCATATCATGTCATGTTTAGAGATGTTTGGAGGTTGCTGTAATCTGGTTTCTATGGACAGTGATTGATTAATGCTCATGTGCATATTGTTGCATATACTTGATGTTGCTCATGGTTGCATATTATGAGGATGGTGTATATCATGATTGTATGGTTTCCTCATGTTGGCATATTGATGCTTGTTGTTAGAGGTTGATGGTTGGTATGATTCTCTAGATGATGATTGGTTCATTTGTTGCTTGTTTCTACTGATGTGGAGAGACATGGACGTTTGTTGACATACATCAATTTTCACCCATCTTGACATCAATTGTTTCATCGTTTGTGCTTCAATTCTTGTTGTCTATTCATATGGATTTGACCCTTTTTCATTGATGTCTAGGTCAATTTGGAAATGACACTAGGTATACATGTTTGATCCACTTGCAGATGTGTCAGAGGCTATATCAGAGGTTTGAAGGCTTGTACAGATGCTAGAGAAGGTGATCTAACAGGTGGCAAAGGTTCTAAGCTGAAGAATTGATGTTTTTCTTCATCGTTAGCCCCAGTTGCATGGAGCCAAGCCTATGGGAGTGGCTGAAAGGCTCTAGTCGCTAGAAGATAGGCTTATAGGAGTCACTAAAGGTTCCAGTCAAGGTAATCTAGTGTTATGCATGCGACTAAAAATTTTCACGAGATATTCTTTGCATTTCTTGTGCAAATTGGAAGAAAATTAACAAGGAAAATCCTAGATGCTTCCAAAAAAAGTTGTAAACGTCGGAAATGGTTTAAAAAGGTACTCCAATGATGTGAAATCATTTAGTTCCCAAGTAGTGGTATTAGTGTATCGATTTGTTTCAATTTCTGCAACCTTGATCCTAGCCCCAAGCTCTATTTCACCCTACATGTTTTATATTCATCATTTTGGAGCTTGTTTTTAGTTAGTTCAGTGTGTGAGTGATTGAATGAAGGATGCATTGAGCAAATAGGCTTCAGACTAAGGTGTGAGGATAGATTCTTCAGTATATCATTGTTTGAAGGATTTATAGTGAGCACTGAGCAGAACTGAAGCATGTTACAGAATACATTAGATTTGATGTTGCTAGAGTAGAAATTGTTTGGAGTGCTTTTGTATGCTACTGGATAGTGTTTTTTGTTGGTGACTCTCATACTTGTTTTTGTAGGAGTTGCTGATGCATTTTTCACATAGCCATAGTTTCTTATGATGTTATTTTTAGTATGCAACATTATATTGATGTGAGGGTTTGATAGTATTCAATTTTACTATGACAACTATTTTTCTAGTTTGGAGAGAACATATGTTTGTGGTATTTTTATTTTATAGATATGATGATGTCTTGTTGCTAGAAATAGTATTGAAAATATGAATTGGTGTGAGCATAAAGTATTGAGATCCAATTTGAAAATAGATGAAAGTAGGTTTGCATATAGTAGAGGAGTAGTGACTTCATGGATGTGGAGCAGTGATTGCAAAGTTTCAGTGAAAGCAACAACTTCTCAATCTAATGGTAGTTGGATACTCCAATCGGATTTGGGAGAGGATCAATTGATCATGGTGGATTTCAATGGATCGTAGTCTATAAATTTGTGGAGAATATAGACTTCTGAGCTGATCAATAGAATCAAGTCTCCAGGATGATCAAATTCATTTGATCGTATATTAGGTTGAGTCTTCATGCTAGTGGGAGTTAGAAAATCTATCTAAAAGACATATTTTACTTTATAGAAGATTCAGAGTAGCACAACAGTAGAAAGGGTGGTTTTTTTCCTCGCAAAGGGCTTTCCACCAGATATCTTGTGTCTCTTATGTGGATTTGTTTTTTATGTGTTGATCATTGTTTCTCTCATGGTGATATTATTTTAACTTCTTATATGCTTTATATGCATGAGATAATATCATGTGTTGTTGGTTAACATATGTGATTTAGTAAATGAAGTAATAATTGGTGAAATTTGGTAATAAGTCACATTATTGATTCACCCACCCTCCCAGTAGTGCTCAATGGTTTCTAATAAAGGAAAGTGAGCCAAAGGTTAAGACATTATCCACAAAAAGGAGATGTGAAGTAAAAAAAATTTATGCAACCTCAAACCCTTTGAAAATACTTATAGATATAGATTCAATGATGAACCTATTTAGACCTTTAATGACCAATAGAAAATAGAGGTGAGCCAGGGAGAAGCCCCACCTTAATTCACAAGAAGCTCTTGAAAAATGGGAGGGAACTCCATTGGTAATCATAGTGAAATATGTTGATCCTAAGCGGAACATATTCCAAGAAAGAAATGAAATGTCAAGACCAATTTTCTAAAGAACCAGTTTAAGTAAGCCTCATTCAACCTTGCCATAGGAATTTTCAAGATCTAATTCGAGAGTAACATTAGATAGGATTCTTTTCCTAATGGAGTGAAGACTTACTAAGAGATACCAATTTCATCGTAGATTTGTCTATTCTTAAGGAAACCCACCTGTTCATTAAACATGAATTTGGATAGGACATCCTTTAAATGATTTGCAATAATCTTCAAGATTAATTTATATAGGGAATTGCACAGGTAAATCAGATGGAAATAATTAAAGTAGGAAGGATTAACCTCCTTAGGAATTAAAGCAAAAAATGTTGCATTTAAATTCCCTAGAATAAGTGCTTTCATCCTGTATCCTTCAACAACTTTGGCCAAATATAGAACCACTAGCTCAAAAAAGGAGAGAAAGAGATCCATGAAGTACCCATCAAGCCTTGATCTCTTGTCCCTAGGCATCAAAGTGAGGGAGTCATATATTTCCTTTAAAGAGAATTCATTGTTGACATGTGTTAGCTCCTAATCAGAGAAAAAATGAAGGAAAACCATAAGCACCTTCATGTGTGCCTCCGGGCTTGTAGAAGAACCATTATACAGCTTTTCAAAGAAGCTAGTTCCTTCCTTCGAGAGTTCATCAAAGGACAAAATAATAGATCTATTATAATCAGAAGTGACCCCCCAAATATGATTAACACCCTTCCTATGATTATCATATTGGTGAAAACACTTAATGTTTTGATCCCCCTTAGTTATCCATATGGCCCTACACCTTAATCTCTAATTCGTGTCTTCTTCTTTCATAATCATAGATTTCTTATCTTCCAAAGATTTAACCAATAAGGTCTCATGATCAATTAGAAACCCTTTAGCTGATAAAAATAGATCCTCATTCTTCCTCTCTATCTCCCAAATCTCCTCGTGGGAATCTTTTTTTTTGCTCAAAAGCCCAAATGGAAACTTTGGTCTTAATAAATTTTAGATTTTCCACCATTTTATGGATCATCGACACTTGAGACCTCAGGTTGATATGGGACCATTTTTCCTCCACTAGCTCTAAAAAGGATTTTTCCTTTGACCAAGCTCTGTTTTAGGATTTTTAGCAACAAAACTCCTTAACTCAAAGGATGAGAAAGTATGGTGCAAGATGAAACTGAAGTTATTGAATATAACATGTGGAAAAAATAACTTAAAAATGGGAATTCAGTTTGTAATACTCACTAAATTTCTTAAAACGTTATTTTCATATATAATTGAATTCATGAATCCAATCTATGTGATGTGTGACCTCGTGGATCTCGACCCTCTGTTGACCATCAACCATTATAGAAATGTGAATGTACTACATATTATTTTGATTAGAACCCACACCTTCATAATTTTATTGTTTATGCTCCCATGTTTAACTCTTCTAGTTCAAAATATTTCAAGGAAAAGGACATAGGGGTGTGGATATTACAATCAAGAGACAATATCTCATCCAAAACACACTAATTTTCAACCATTGTGGTTAAAATTCCTGCAAACTTAATGCAATCTTCAGATTATTGAATTGAAATTTATAAGTTTTTTTCTTCAATCATATTAACATCTCCGAGATTCGTAATGGTCATGTTCTCTAGATGATTTTTTGTGATTGGATCCTCCACAAGTTGGTTACAAAGTGACTTAAGGTGAAGAGGAATAAATAGTGTAACAATGTCATGCACCATAGAGGAACATAAATACATGTCCATCTAAAGAAATAACCAACTCTTATCTTAGTGTAAAACATGAAACTCTTGATTGCAAAGACCATGACTTAGTGAATACTGTGTTCACTGGGGAGAACCTTGAAGGAAAAACAATAGAGTTCTGGTTCTAGGGTTTAACTAAGCGAGGGATGGAAGGAAGCAGGTACCTAAGGAGACATAGGGAGGAGGGAGCTCCACTCCCTCCTACAGTAATATGGTAGGAAACAGAGGGAGAGGAGGGAAAAAGAACAGACCTCCACAACCCTTGGAGGTGAAGAGAAAAAATATTGAAACTAAGAAGGCAGAAGGCAGCAAAACCCATGTAGATCAAGGGGCCCATGAAGAAGACTATCAGGAGGAAAAAGAGGAAGACAGAGGTCAGGGATCAAAGAACAGAGCCAAAATGGGGCTCTGTAAACCCAAGAACATATCTAAACCTCAGGTTATTCTGAATGATCCAGCTCTGCAAGTGCATAGGGATCACATGGCAAACTATGCCATCATATAAAAATTCATGGGAATCTGGCCATCAAAGAAACCATTGTACACATGGATAAAATAAAACTGGAAGCCAAAGGGGGATTAAAATATACATCTTGGATCCAAAGGCTTTTTTACTGTGGTGCTTACAAATATGGAAGACAGAGACAAGATTTTTGAAGGAGGGCCATACTTCTTTGTAGTTGTTGGTCTCTATATGCGGCCATGGACGATGAACTTCATGCCAGAATGAGAAACCTTGACTTCGGTACCGGTATGGATTAGACTATACTCCTTACCTTTAGATTATTGCATGCCAGAGTCTTTAAAAGCTATAGGCAATAGATTAGGTCATTTCTTAAAAATTTCAGAAGCGAATCTATGGGGAAAATATACATCCTATTCCCGTATATGTGTGGAGATGGACCATTCAGGTGCCCTTCCAAATTAGGTCATTCTAGAAGTCTATGACGAGGAATGAGTTCAAATAGTTGACTATGAACATATACTATTCAGATGTCACAAGTGTCATGAGCATGGGCACCTATCCAAAGACTATCCTCTCAATAGAAGGGAGGAAAACCTAAACACTAGCAAAGGGAAGGATGAGACAGATTTCACCAAAGTAGAAGGAAGAGGAAAAAGAGGGGGAAGGAAGACACAAAATAACCCTATAGGGAATGATAAAACAAAAAGTTACAACAGGTTTGATATCTTAGGTGAAAAAGAGACAGATGGAGGGGATCAAGAGAATACAGAGAATCCGACAACAAGGGTGAAAGGAAAAGGGACTAGCATGGAGTTCACTCAGGAATAGAACCAACACGCAATGGATCCCTTAAGTACCATGAAAACAGAAAAACACCAGGAAATGACTCAAAGTGAAAGTGTCACAGACGATCAAGACTTATAGGAGATTCTAGAAAGGGAGAACCTAGAGCTGGAAACATTTCTAGAACAGGGAGGAAACTTGGGAATAAAATCCATCCCTTAGGATGATGTGGACAAGGTACAACAGATATTCCTTAATAAGTCACATCAGACAGCTGTAGGAGTCAAAAGAGGACATGACAACCAGGAAAACAAAGGGACTTCCTCAATAGGATTAATAACAAGAAAGCTAACAAAGAATATAGGAAAGAGGAGGGGAAGAAAAAGACATAAATAACTACTACTGGAGTGTGGAAAACTCATGATTGACTCAGGAAGGATGAAAATTCTTTCTAGTTACTCCTTTAAAACCCCACCTTAATGAAAATTACAACTTTGAACATTAGAGGACTATGGAGCATAAGAATAAGAAGGAATCTAGGCAAAAGGATCAAACAAGAAAATCTTGACATAGTATTCATACAGGAAACAAAATTCTCTGTGGAGAGGTTACATGAAAAACATAGCAAATGGTTAAGCATATATGAATACCTTGAAGTTAAGGAAAATAAATTTGCTGGTGGCATTATCACTCTATGGGATTCACATAAATTTGGTGTGATTGATGTGGAGGCATCCAGACATCACCTTTCACTGATTTTCCAACTGGTGGGTGACAAACAATGTTACATGATCACCAATGTCTATGGTCCACAACCAATGGAGGACAAACTTCGAC
>APFE031285194.1:0-25539 GCA_000404065.3 Pinus taeda
AATTTCTGGAAATATTATTTGAATTGGGATCTTTTGCAACTTTTGAATAAGTGGCCATACTTCTTCGTCCTTCTTCCATTCATCCCTTGCTTCATTTATCCAATATGGTTGGATAATATAAATAGCACAAAACAATCCTTCCACATCCTCATCCTTTCTTGAGAGTGCATCTGCCACCACATTTTGCTTCCCTTTTTTGTAGATGATTTCAAAGTCATAACCCAACATCTTTGTGACCCACTTTTGTTGTTTTTCAGAGGATAATCTTTGTTCTAAAAAGTATTTAAGGCTATCATGATCCGTTTTTACCTTGAAGTGTCTTCCCATTAGGTAGGGTCGCCATTTCTTAAGTGCATGAGTATTGCCAACATTTCCTTCTCATAAATAGCTTTGTGTAAAAACTTTCCCTTGATTAGACGACTTTCAAAAGCAATGGATCTTTCATCTTGCATTAGAACAGCACCAATTCCATTTCCTGAAGCATCACATTCCACAATAAAGGTTTTTGTGAAGTCCGGTGTAGCTAAGACAGGTGCTTGGCACATTGCCTCTTTAAGATGTTCGAAGCCCTTTGTTGCTTCCGGAGTCCATGAAAATGCATCTTTCTTCAATAATGTTGTTAGAGGTGCTGCTATTCTCCCATAATTCTTAACAAACTTGCGATAATACCCTGTCAACCCAAGAAATCCTCGCAGATGCTTTATGGATGTGGGGATTTTCCATTCTTAATGGCTTTAATTTTGCTAGGGTCTACCTTAACTCCTTCATGAGATACAATATGACCCAAATATTCCACCTCTTGGACTCCAAAGAAACATTTAGATCTTTTTGCATATAATTGTTTCTCCTCCAATAGTTGTAGCACCCTGTCAACATGTTCAACATGATCCTTCCAAGACTTGCTGTAGATTAGTATATCATCAAAAAATACTGGTGGGCTCTAGTATTGCAGCAATAATGCTGCAACTCTTGGGACTCCCTTCTTTAGTTTTATCAACCCGGTTGTTTGTAACAAACTTGGAAGCGACGGTGTTGTATGCACAAGTACTAGCTCTTGTCGCAGCTGTCACTTGGTCAGCTGGCACAAGTCTGCCAGGGCTTTAGCCAACTTCGATAAGCTCTTAGATGAATCTTGTAAATGATGGATGAAAGCTAACTCAAAGGGGAGCTAATCTACTCGCGGAAAGAAACTAAAAGCAAAAGAGGAATGCAAACCCTAGCAAACCCTAATTCTACCAGCCAGTTCTATTGATGCAATAATGAGAATACAGACTGCTGAATGAGATGCCATTGACTTCAAAAAAGGAAAATGCACATGCCTTAGTCTACTTTTGTTCTAGAAAGTATCTTTTTGTATTTTCTTGATTAAGTGTCGATTTTCACATGCATATACTTGAACTGTGCTTCACTGTGCAGGAGTGGACCAAGGAAGAGGAATGCTTGGAAGTAGATGGAGAGGCTCAGAGAGGGTCTAAGGGGTCCCTAGCACTCTTCCCCAGAGTCTCAAAAGGTTTGGCTATCAGAAAACCTCACATGTGAGCTTCTACAGGAAGTTTGCAGGGGTTCTACAGGAAACTTCAGAATTTCTACAGGAAACTTCAAAATTTCTACAGGAAACTTGGAAGTCGGTTTTTAGGAGGTGGATGCGTGAGGGAAGGTGCATGAATGGATCTAAAGGTAGCATAGGAGTCTAAACATGGCCTAAGGACTGGTGGGAGGTTTGGTGGAAAGTTGACTTGGCTCGGAGATGACTAAGGCAATGATGAGCAAGAAGGTAAGGTTTCGTAGACACAAAGGATAGATGGGAAAAAGGGCAGCTTAGCTATGAGACAGAACAGGAGGCTTAGATGATGCTTTGGGAGGATGGATGAAGGAGGAAGATACCCTGCACGGTGGGCCCTGATCAATTCCACTAAAACCTGCAAATGATCAAATCCTAAACTAATCTATTCTATCCATCAATCAACATAAATGAGCAGTACTTTATTTGGGAAGAAAACCTTGTACACCATCTATGTAAGGAAACATTTCAGATGTCCAAACCCATGACTAATCTCTACAATTAACAAGCACACCAAAAGATTGCATAAGCAACAAACTAGTGTTTTTGTGAGGCAGCACTGCTTTCCTCAATTCCAGCCCCAAATCCAATAAGGCCGAGGTGAAACCAGGAGTGTAGTTGTCTCTTTTTCTTGGAGATCTTGCTGTTATTATTCTACCAAAACATCTAAACCAAAACCATTCATAAACAATGATCTATTCCAGTATCATAACAAAATCTACTTAATAGCAAGGTGTTCAAATGCATAAATGAGAAAAACAGTGGTACGTAAAGAAACACAATGGTACAGAAAAGGAGGTCCCAGGCTCTCAGGTTGGGCCCAACCCTGAGAGCTTTGGCTCCTATAAAAACTCAGACTTGTTAGGAAACCAAACTGCTTATCATTATTCAAAAAGAGTCATAAAAGTTTTGCCAAAAATGGCTACAAGAGAATGAAACAGAGCTGCTGCAGCACTGGAGTACAAAGTACACAATAGGGTCAAAAGTCCTTTTACGAAGGCTGAGGCCTCAACATTTATAGATAACGAGGGACCTAGCTGGCCTCCTTAATCTGTGGAACTCGGCTCTCAAACTGTGAGTCAAACAACCCCTTTATAAATTGGATTTCAGAGATCTGTGGTTTGTGCTTTTTGAGTCTTTGATCGGAGAATCCACAGTAAGAGAATTTTTACACCAACATTTCGAATCCCAAATGGGATCCATCATCAGGGTTAAGAGAAAGATGATAAAAGAAGAGCCAAAAAGGAAGAGATAAATACTCCCTTTATAAATGCTGATTGGCTACCTTCTAGATTCAGCTCGGTGGTCTTTGGAGCTCGGAGCTGAAGGTGAGAATCCCGAGGAAGGGTCATTGAATGCCGTGGACATCCCTCCTTCAAGTCCTCATTTCAGGCTTGGCTACCTTATAGCTCATGATTGCTTTGACTTTGCTCCAATGCGTCAAAAAACCTGAAATAGACACATGTTAACCACCTAGGAAAAGTAACTTCCCTTATTCATACCAAAGACACAAACATACTAGAAATAATGCATAAACTATAGAAAATGATGGATTTGAACAAGGGCTGAACAATGAAAATGAGGCCAAATGAGCCCAAATTGTTACCAATTTTGGGGCTCATCATCACCCCCCTGCTAAAAGGGTTTCTCATCCCAGAGAAACTGGTCCATCTCCTCATCTTTCATCGCTTTCATGGCCACTCTCACATCCCAGGCTTCTGAAGTAGTGTCCTCAACACTGTCATGAAATCCAGCCTTCCTCTCCACTTCTTCCCACTACTTATGCTCCTCCTCTTCTGATCCTCCCTCTAATAATCCCAATAGCAAGGGTGGACTTAGCTTGAGGCCTATCCAACTAGCTTCGAGGTTCTACATAGACTTCTTGTAGAGAGGTACCCATGCCAGGGCCTCCCTCATCCGAGTTGGAGTGTGATATTCTCGAATCTTGAGGTTGTGGTACAATGTGTTCCACCTACGAGTGCAAGCATGAACACAATTGTCCCCAAGTAACCTTTCCATGTCCTCGAAGTGTGCTATGGCCTGGGCCTGATGATCCATGTAATATAGTAATCCCTGGGAATTGGTTGCTAGGTGCTGGTGAGCAGATATCAGTGTTGTGGGGTCCTGTGGCTCTGCTCTGATCAGCAGTGGTTCATGTAACTCCCGGTCCATGATATTCCTGACCTCAACTGCTCTCTTCTCTTCGCGGTTTAACCATGAGGTCATTGCCATCAGTTGGATATCCTCTAGTGCTTTGTTGGGGTCCCATGAAGTGATGTTTGGAAGGGCCAAGTTATGGAGGTAAAACTCTGAGAGCTTGGCCTTATCTTTCGAGGAACTGGTGTTACATAAATCTGTGAATTGTTGGGGGTTCTGGATATGAGAGATACCCCTTTGCGCTAATGTATTAATTTGGAACTGCAGCCACTGGTCCCAGAGGTACAAGCCATAAGATTTAGCCGGCTACCTACATTGGAGTGCTTCCATTGCCCAACTGGCCATACAGGCCAGTTGTGCCTCCTTTTCTTGCACCTGTTTCCTTAGTGATTGTACCTCAATGTCTGCCTACAGTTCCCTTTCCTGTAGCTGCTGGTTGAATTCCTCAAGATCAACTTGCATCTCTTCTTCCCCTTGAGGCTCTGCTGAGGGATCCTTGGCTTCCATGCCCTTTTATTTCCCTTGTTCCTGCAGCTGGAGCTGCTGCCTGAGCAGCTCATTTTCTTCTCTCAATTTGGCTTGCTGGGAGCTTTCCACATGCCTCACTCTTGCCAGCTCCCTTTGTGCTTCCTTGAGCCTTTCCTCTAGAGGCCCAATATCTTCTACTCCCTTAGATTTAGCTATCCTCATCCACGTGTGGGTTCAGACCCGTTCTTCTTCTAGTGCTAAAAACAGTGGCACTGTAAACTTTTGGGGAATAATTCTTCCTGCTTTCAAAAGGTTATAATAAGAGCCCAAGTTGGGCTGTGGGCTTGGCTCTGCAATAACATCAGGTTTCTCCTCCTTTGGTGGTGACTCGGCTGCTCCCTCCTCCTTTGGTGGTGACTCTACTGCCTTCTCCTCCATCTGCTCAGTTTCCTTTAGCCTAGCCAGAGTTTCCTATAGAATGGCCTCAACATCCTGTAGAGAGGCTTGGGAGGAGTACTTAGGGCGGCCAACACAGCTGCTGCCTCCCTAGCTAGGATTTCAGCTGATTTCTCCTGTTGTTGTTCTCCTTTCGGACTTCCTATAGAAAGTCCTGTAGTGGTTGCTTTCTGGCTTCCTGTAGAAGCCGTTTTCAATTTTCCTGTAGAGGGACCTTACTGTTTCAATGAAGGAATTCTCTGCTCCCTCCTTGTAGGACCACTCTGCTGCTTCCCTGTAGGAGCCCTTTGTTGCTTCCCTGTAGGAGCACTCTGTTGCTTTCCTGTAGGAGCACTTTGTTGCTTCCCTGTAGGAGCACTCTGTTGCTTTCCTGTAGGGGTACTTTGTTGTTTTCCTGTAGGAATCGAGGGCACATTTTTAGCCTGCTTGGCTGCGGGAACTTTTTCTTTCATCCTGGCCGAGGTAGCCTTAGGGGTGTCCTTACTGTCCTATACTTTCTCAGTCCGCTCTGCCCTGCTCTGTAGTCGCTTTTCTCTGGGCATTGGGGCAATCCCAGCATCCCCTGTTTTGGCAGCTTGCTTTACTGGTGTTCCGTTTTGCTTCTTCTTGGGAGCTTTGCCCTTGGTGTCCTGTATTTTGGTCTTCTTCTCGGCCTGCATAGGCTCCTTCTCTTCACTACTAGAGGAAGTAAGCTCCTCAGCTAAAACTCGGATGTCATCATCCTTTGTAATATTCTGGAAAATCTCCCATGAGAGATGGACGGTGAAAGTGTGGAGTGCATCTTCCACAAGAAGCTTTATAAGTCCATGATGTGCTAGCTGGTCCGTTGTCCCTTCTCTGAGCTTGGTGGCACATTCAGTCATGGACTGCAAAAGGAAGTATGGAATGCTCAATTTCTGCTCCGAGGGGAGGTCCATGTGGTGGATGAGTTCTGTGAGCAGCCGAAAGTGATAACCATATATGATACTAAACCGCCCCTCGCAAGTGATATACTTCATAATTTGGAGGCTGACTTCACTCCAGAACGGCTGCAGGCTAGTCCTCCTCACTCCGTTTTTATCCTCTGAGAATTGTTCTTCAGGCAAGAAGAATTCTTCTTTAGCCTTCTTACCCAGCTTCCTTTCCTCCTTGTCCCACGGGATTCCCATTGGAAGATTAGTCACCCTGCTAATGAGCTGTGGTGTGAGTCTGAGGGATAATCCCCTGAAATTGACGATGGCCAATGTTTTTGACTTCGGATCCAGGGACTGAAGGAATTCTTCTGTAATTTCATCGTCGTGCCCCTGGAGCTTGTCACAAAATGACATCCACTGTGCACGGGAGAATAGTTCTACCACCTTAGGGGTCTCCCGTAACTTCTTTGAGTCTGATGGTTCTTTACGAATGAATCTACCCGACATGATCAAATTCTGTGTTTGCGCTCTCGGACTGAGAATTCTGAGCGGATTCTTTCCTTAGAGCGGAAAAAAAAAAGACCTTTGGTCGATTGCCCTGCTGAATTCACCTACGCAGATGTACAGAGGAAGGATTTGGATAATTTCCACTTGGAGCGTAGAGCCCGTCTCCGTTATACACGCAGTGGCAAAAAAATTGTAGTTTTGATAGTGTTTCAGCAGGGTATCACCCTCGACAGAAAGGAATTTTCATTTATGCATGAAGAAAGTTCTCATGCAGATGACTACGACGATTCTAGCAGCGACGCATATATCAAACCAGACAGAATTACACTTGAGTTTTCTTACCCCTTTCTACGTCGATTGCACCACCTTTGAAAATAAATTTTCTTTGCATGGGGAGGTTAAATTCTGCCTACCTTTGAAATTCGCCACCTCGACGTGAACAGTCCGCACTGTTGCAGATGTCGCGTTTCCTGTAGTGCAGTTTCCTGTAGGAAGTCGTTCTTGGCTTCCAGAGGAGTTTACGGCAGCGCAAGACCAGTCTGAGCGGCAGCAGGATGCTTGAATCAGGTAGAAGACTTCGGGTTAATCGCTTGCAGAGGAAGAGGACGCACATTCGGCTGGGAAATGATTGTTTCATAAATGATTGCAGTTCGTCATAAAAATCCACAGGTCGATTTCGAATTGCTGTGAAATCCATGGCGCGGGGTTGAGTTGTCCCTAATTGTCCGTTGGCCGACGTCATCGTAATCATATCCCAGCGTGCCCCTGACCGCCGAATTCTCCCCACTGGAGTGACCGCCGCCAATCTTGTCATACTTCCATTTCTTCCCGACTGGACCTTTCCCACGTGCCGATTGTTCATCCTTCCTACACAATCGATCCAGTTCGGATCCTACGAGGCAGCTTGACTGGCTGTGGTGGCCAGTTGAGCGGCAACCCCTTGTTCAATCCGCCCATTTCCAAAGTTGTGCATATTCAGAGTATAGTTTATGCTATGGGACGAAATAAGGTTAGTTACTTACCTGTGTGGCCGTGGATGTGATTTCTCCCAGGGTTCAAGATGATGGCTGCCGCTCTGCGTGCTGCTGCTCTGTGGTTAGGTGCTGGAGATTCTCCGTATTGGCTGCTGCTGGCTGGGAGTCTCGGAGACCCGTTCCTCTGGTGGCGAACATGGCATGCATCGATCCTATGAACTGCTGGTGTCTTCGTGGCAGGTACTCCAGCTGGATCAGCTACTACAGGATTCTTGTAAGACATCCTGTAGCTGTTTCTCCCCTTGGGGTGCATGCTGACATAATTAGACTTTTATTGAACAGGTGAAAGGTCCTAAGGTCGCCTAACAGGTGAGCGTTCGAGCCTCAGGAGACCTTGTTTCTGAAATTGAAAAGAAATACAATTTCCCTTATTTGAAAAACAGAGCTTTCCTTGCATGTGCAGGTATGCTTGCTCAGATTGGAGTTGTGGTGGCGAAAAGAGGTGGAGCAAGTGGGGAATGATAGAGAAGGGTGGTTGCATGCCCCCTTAGTCAACTTAATGCTTTAATTTCTCCTTGTATTTGATTCTAGCCCACTCAAACGCTCTACAGGAAGTTTCCTGTAGAAATACAGAACTTCATGTAGAAAGTCCTGTAGCTTCCTGTAGAAGGCCAAACCACGATCCGATTGCACCCAAACTTTGCAAAAATGAGTGTCCATGGTGGATGTGCATGAGAGGCTGTCTGGTAGCTTAATAGGAACCCATGTTTGAGTTGACAGTCCTCCTTTGGTGCGTTGTATACCTGCAAAAATTCAAAGATCAACTGTTTTTTCTTGTTCTCTTTTTTTCATCTTTTTCCCTTCCTTTTTTTTTTTTTTTTTTTTTTTTTTTTTTTTTTGTTCAGAATATGAAATGAGGCTCAGGGTGTGCCCAAAATAGAGGCAGAACCCTTCTCTATGACCGACACTGATTTTTCCATAGTTTTGATGAACTCTTGCCTTGACAGAGGCTTCCTGTAGATCTTGAGTCGATGTCCATTGACAAGCATGGGGATGGCTTCTTCATCAATAGTTCGGATAAGAACAGATCCATTATCATCACACGTTTCTACTGCATATGGTCCCAGCCACCTCGTTCTCAGTTTTCCCTTGAAATCCTTATGTCTGGAATTATATAGCAGCGCCCAATCTCCCGGCTGGAATTGTTTGTCATTGAGGTGCTGGTCATGCCACACCTTCCTCTGAAGTTGAGTCACTTCTGAGTGGAGAAGGGCCTGCATTCGAAGTTCATCTAACCCATTCAGCTGCATTAACCTTTCTTGTTGAGCATGACTGAGGTCTAGGTCCAGCTAGCCGCCATTCCTCAAGGTGTTGTACTCAACCGATTGACACCCAAATCTCTTTCCATAAACCCAGTTCATAGGGTGTGAAAACTGGTGGTGGTCCTTCCAAGTGGTGTTGTAGGCCCCAGGTGGCCTCAATCCAGGCGTCTGCCCAATCCTTCTGCTGCTGCTCACCACCTTGGTCAAGATCCCCTCTAATGCTCTGTTGGTGACTTCCACTTGCCCATTCGCTTGAGGATGATATGGGGTGGAAGTCCTATGCTTGATTCTGTGATGAGCAAGGATATCTTCAATAAAATTGGAGGTGAACAGGCTTCCTTGATCGGTGACTATCTCTCTTGGGTAGCCAAATTTGTAGAAAATGTTTTCTATTAAGAACTCGGCCACCTTTTCTTCTGTTGCTACTTTGATTGCTTTGGTCTCTGCCCACTTTGTAAGATAATCTGTGCACACAATGATGTAAGACCTTTGCCTTGAAGTAGGGTTGATAGGGCCCACAAAGTCCATACCCCACTTCTCAAATGGCTCAAGAGTCACCTGATGTAGGAGAGGCATTTCATCCCTTGGGGTTGGTTTCCCCATCCTTTGGCATTGGTCACATTGGCTGATATATCTTCTGACATCTGCATGAAGAGTGGGCCAATAGTAGCCTGCCTGTAGAATCTTGAAGGAAGTCCTCTTGGCTGCAAAATGTCCTCCACAGGGTCCATCGTGACAAGTTAGGAGGATGTCAAAGACTTCCTCCTCCCTTACACAACGTCTTAAGATCTGATCAGGGCTAAGTTTGAACAAGTTGCCCCTGATCCAAGTAAATGAGGCACTTTTTCTCATGATCTTGCTCTTCTCCTTCGAGGATAGATGCGGACAGAACTGTGCTGAGACCAGATAGTTTTCTATATCAGCAAACCACGGGGAGAGTACAAAGATGGAAAACAGATGCTCATCAGGCATCTGGTCATCCACGATTCCTTCTTCACCTGCAGGCAAATCCAGTCTAGACAAGAAGTCAACAACAACATTTTCTCTACCTGGTTTATCAACAATGGTCAAATCAAACTGCTGCAATAAAAGTAACCATCTAATAATACGAGCATTCACATCAGGCTTATTCATTAAATATCGGATTGCAGTATGGTCAGTATGTACCAATGTTTGATAGCCAATGATATAGTGTCGGAACTTGTTAAGGGCATGGACCACAACCAGGAACTCTTTCTCAGTTACCGTGTAATTCATTTCTTCCTTGGATAAGTTTTTACTGACAAAGTATATATCATATGGGAGTTTCTCTTCAAGTTGTCCTAGGGCTGCCCCTATGGCTTTGTTCGAGGCATCCGTGTAGATGTGGAAAGGTAGGGCCCAGTTTGGGCCTCTTAGAATGGGAGTAGACACCAACTTATCCTTTAACTCATTCAGAGCCTTTTGGCAGTCATCCGACCATTTAAACTCAACATATTTTGCTAAGAGACCAAACAATGGCAAGGCCAGCTTACTAAAGTCTTTAATGAATCTACGGTAATCCTGCTAAGCCTAAGAAACTCCGGACATCCCTCACCTTCTGAGGAGGTGGGACCCTTTTAATGATAGCAAATTTATTGGGATCCACCTGTAACCCTTGGCGAGAGATGGTATGGCCTGACACGGTCCCTTCAGTCATCAGGAACTCACATTTCTCCGGACTGAGGGACAGATTCATCTCGATGTACTTACTCAAGACTTTTCCCAGGTTGGACAAGGCTTCCTGGAAGCTAGACCCGTAAGGAGTAAAGTCATCCATATAGATTTCTACATAGTCATGGACCAACTCTGCAAAGATGCTTAACACAGCCCTCTGGAACGTGGCAGGGGCATTACATAGCCCGAAGGGTAGGACACGGTAGGTAAAGGTACCCCATGGAAAAGTGAAAGTGGTCTTATCCTCATCTTCCGAGCTGATTTGAATCTGGTTGTACCCACTGAACCCATCTAGGAAGGAGAAAAATCTCTTTCCTGGCAGACCATCCAGCACTTGATCTATGAATGGTAAATGGAAGAGGTCTTTCTTGGTGCCTTTTTTCAACTCCCTGTAGTCCATACAGATTCTCCATTTCTCATTTTTCTTGGGCACCAACACTAGAGGGGAAACCCATTCGCTATCCGAGATGGGGTAGATGAATTCCGCATCCAACAGTTTTTGCACCTCTTCTTTACAATTTCCTTAAGGGATGGGTTCATCCTCCTCTGGGGTTGCCTAACTAGTTTACAGTCCTCCATGATGTAAATATGATGAGTGCAGACTGAGGGATGGATTCCCTTCATTTCCTTGTAGCTCCAAGCAAAGGCCCCCAAATGGCGGGTCAAGAGACTACATAGTTCCTTTTCCTGAGAGGGAGAGAGAGAGGAGCTTATCTTGAAGGTTTTCTCAGGGCCAAACTCCACATTTTTAACTCTGGTGTTGGTCGGATTAGTGGCACTTAGGTCTACTAAGGCATTGGCCTGGGTGACTTCCACCAATTCTTCCAAGGATAGCTCACAAGGGGGAGGATTTTGGATTAAGTTTTCGATCAAATCATCCTCGGTTGGAGGAACTCCATTGGTGGCCTCTACTATGCATAATGATGTAGAGTAGACCTCATCTTCTTCTCCTTCTTCCAACCAGAGGGTTAAGTCATGTTCTATCGAAGGTTAGGCAGGAGGGTATAGGACCAGCTGCTTGGACATAGGCCCATTTTTTATGGTCATGCTTCCCGCTTGACAACTGATATAAGCATCTGTAGTGGCCAGCCAAGGCCTTCCCAAAATGAGAGGATAACCTGTGAGTTTTGCCTCAGGCTAGAGGACCAAAAAGTCTGCAGGGTATTCCCATGAGTCTAAAGAGACCAAGACATCCTCCACAATCCCTTCAGGAGTCACGTTGGAGCGATCTGCCAATTGCAGCACTGTCGAAGTCTTTCTTAGGGCACTCTGAAGATTGAGCTTAAGCATGGTGTCCCTGGTCATCACATTGATGGCAGCCCCTAAATCAATTAGAGTGTGGGGTAGGATGGTGCCATTGATGTGGACATCAACTACATGACTCCCATGGTCCAAATACTTTGGACAGATTACTTGCCCCAACATGAGGTTGAACAGTTGTCCTATGACATTGATGGTTGAGGCATCTTTCTTTCGCCTGCCTGGGTGCCTAAAACACTTCTCTTTAATCAATTTGTTGTAAATTGGCACATCTTTGATGGCCTGGAGAAGTGGAATTTTCACACACAACTGCTTAAGTTCTCCCAGAAGCTCGTCCTCCTCTGGGTTGGGCTATGTGGTCGCTGTGAGTCACTCAGGAAAGGGTGGAATGGCTTGGGGTTCACTTTCCTGTTTCTCTTCCTCCTCCTCTAAGAGAGGAGGTTGGCGCTCTGGAAGGACTTTCCTAGATCGCAGGTTGATCTCCTGGATCTCCACAACATAGGTAGGGCATGATGTCTCCCCAGTATATACCTGCTGGGCCTGTCTATTGTTGGGGTTCGGGTTCGGTTGAGCAGGCATCTGGGGTTGTCTTGGAGGAGCAGGACGTAATGGTTGGGATTGAGTTGGCGGTGGAGGCAGAATTAAGGGAGGAGTGTTGTATTGGGGCCTCCACCCTGGTTGAGGTGTATTCCACTGAGGTTGTGGCTGGGCATGAGAGTGAAACGAGTGAGAGGGCGGTTGAGTTTGGTATGGAGATGGATAAGACCATGGAGGAGGTGCCGACCAGGAAGGATGAGCAGGGCGGCCCCAAGAAGGCATATGGGAAGGTTGATTGAGGTGGTAGTAAGCTTGGGATGTCCCTTGCATTCCCTGCTGATAAGGCCTGGATCCATGAGGCCTCCTTTGAATGAGGAAGTAGAGAAGTTCAGTAGTCACCTCGGTCCCTAGGTACATGGCTTTAAATCTAGGCAAGGTAGGGCATTGGTTGGTGGAATGGTCTTCCTCACACACGAAACATACCTCTACTGAGTGTAGTGGGCACTCATTCTTGGGGTGTTTCCTCGTACATCTAGGACAAAAAATGGCCAAGGCCCTCTCAGCCTCTTCCTTCTTTTGCTGAATTCTGAAGGTATCAAGTTGCATGGCAATGGTCTGTCTCATTTCGCTCTTAAGATCTTCCATCTGGTTAGCAAACTCATGCTTGGAGAGGGAGGTGTTAGCTGAGAGATGACTCCCCTTACCTTTCTTCTGGGCTGCCCTAGGATGGTTTCTAAACACGGTCTTTATGTCCTCATAAGGTAGTTGGTAGATATCTCCTCCAGCCAGCAGGTTAAGGGTGTCCAAAAGGTCTTCAGGGACTCCTCAGAGCAGAACCAACTTCAGAGATTCTGGGTCAAGTGTGCACCTGGCTCATTTGTAACTGAGTTGGAACCTTTCCTCATAGTCTTCCAAAGATTCGTCACTGCCCATGGTCATCCGAAAGATTTCCCCCTTTGTTTCTTTGGACCTACAGTAGTCTTTGTACTTGGTGTTGAAAGCTTGTTGCATTTGAGCCCAAGTGGTGATACTGTTTCTAGGTAACCCCATGAACCAGTGTAATGCTACATCCTTGAGGGTAGAGGGAAAGAGTTACAGCTTTTGCTCATCCTCAGCATAGTCATAAGTTCTACAAAGGACAGCAAACTCAAACAAGAAGGTATCAGGGTCCTCAGAAGTCAGATCATGGAAATGAGGTAGCGCGGAGGGACTTATGTTTTTCATCTTCATGTCTCCATTGGTCTCTCGAATGGGAAAGGCACCCTCTATTCTCTCATCTTCTCTTCTCCCGTTTCGGTTTTCAGCCATGGCTGCAGATGGAATGGTTTCTAACTCTTCTTCTGCTATAGGATCTTCGTATATCTCAGGAGGTTCAGCTATAGGTTCTTCTGGCTCACTGTCACCAAAGAAGAGAGAAAGTTGACTCAGTGATGTGGTGGGGGTGTTGGGTAAGAATTTGCCGGTCTTATCTCTGTTCCTACGAGGCATGAAATGGAAAGACTTTTTCTTGCTTTTGTATTTTTCTTTTGTACCTGCAAAACTAAAATAGGTTGAACTGCAGCTAACTATCTTACTGAAAGGAAAATGCAGAATTGAAATGCTAATCTATGAAAGCAGAATTGAAATTCTAATCTATGCTTGCAGAATTGAAATTGCGGAATTTGAAGGCTAATATAGGAAAGCAAGAAATGTCTACTCTACTTTTGCAGGAATGAAATTGCAGAATGGAAACGAAATAAACTACTCAGTAGAAGTTTGTAGTGGAAAATAGAAGAATAGCAACAATCACCAATACTTTGACGCTTCCTCGACAATGGCGCCAAAAAGATGGTGGGCTCCAGTATTGCAGCAATAATGCTGCAACTCCTGGGACTCCCTTCTTTACTTTTATCAACCTGGTTATTTGTAACAAACTTGGAAGCGACGGTGCAGTATGCACAAGTACTAGCTCTTGTCGCAGCTGTCACTTGGTTAGCTGGCACAAGTCTGCCAGGGCTTTAGCCAACTTCGATAAGCTCTTAGATGAAGCTTGTAAATGATGGATGAACGCTAACTCAAAGGGGATCTAATCTACTTGCAGAAAGAAACTGAAAGCAAAAGAGGAATGCAAACCCTAGCAAACCCTAATTCTACCAGCCAGTTCTATTGATGCAATAATGAGAATACAGACAGCTGAATGAGATGCCATTGACTTCAAAAAAGGAAAATGCACATGCCTTAGTCTACTTTTGTTCTAGAAAGTATCTTTTTGTATTTTCTTGATTAAGTGTTGATTTTCACATGCATATACTTGAACTGTGCTTCACTGTGCAGGAGTGGACTAAGGAAGAGGAATGCTTTGAAGCAGTTGGAGAGGCTTAGAGAGGGTCTAAGGGGTCCCTAGCACTCTTCCCCAGAGTCTCACAAGGTTTGGCTATCAGAAAACCTCACATGTGAGCTTCTACAGGAAGTCTGTAGGGGTTCTACAGGAAACTTCAGAATTTCTACAGGAAACTTCATAATTTCTACAGGAAACTTGGAAGTCGGTTTTTAGGAGGTGGATGCGTGAGGGAAGTTGCATGAATGGATCTAATGGTAGGATAGGAGTCTAAACATGGCCTAAGGACTGGTGGGAGTTTTGGTGGAAAGTTGACTTGGCTCGGAGATGACTAAGGCAATGATGAGGAAGAAGGTAAGGTTTCGTAGACACAAAGGATAGATGGGAAAAAGGGCAGCTTAGCTATGAGACAGAACAAGAGGCTTAGATGATGCTTTGGGAGGATGGATGAAGGAGGAAGATACCCTACACGGTGGGCCCTGATCAATTCCACACAAACCTGCAAATGATCAAATCCTAAACTAATATATTCTATCCATCAATCAACACAAATGAGCAGTAATTTATTTGGGAAGAAAACCTTGTACACCATCTATGTAAGGAAACATTTCAGATGTCCAAACCCATGACTAATCTCTGCAATTAAACAAGAACACTAAAAGATTGCATAAGTAACAAACTAGTGTTTTTGTGAGGTAGCACTACTTTCCTCAATTCCAGCCCCAAATCCAATAAGGCCGAGGTGAAACCAGGAGTGTAGTTGTCTCTTTTTCTTGGAGATCTTGTTGTTATTATTCTACCAAAACATCTAAACCAAAACCATTCATAAACAGTGATCTATTCCAACATCATAACAAAATCTACTTAATAGCAAGGTGTTCAAATGCATAAACGAGAAAAACAGTGGTACGTAAAGAAACACAATGGTACAGAAAAGGAGGTCCTAGGCTCTCAGATTGGGCCCAACCCTGAGAGCTTTGGCTCCTATTAAAACTTAGACTTGTTAGGAAACCAAACTGCTTATCATTATTCGAAACGAGTCATAACAGTTTTGCCAAAAATGGCTACAAGAGAATGAAACAGAGCTGATGCAGCACTGGAGTACAAAGTACACAATAGGTTCAAAAGTCTTTTTACGAAGGCTGAGGCCTCAACATTTATAGATAACGAGGGACCTAGCTGGCCTCCTCAATCTGTGGAACTCGACTGTTAAACTGTGAGTCAAATAGCTCCTTTTTAAATGCTGATTGGCTGCCTTCTAGATTTAGCTCGGTGGTCTTTGGAGCTCGAAGCTGAAGGTGAGAATCCCGAGGAAGGGTCATTGAGTGCCGTGGACATCCCTCCTTCAAGTCCTCATTTCAGGCTTGGCTGCCTTATAGCTCATGATTGCTTTGAATTTTCTCCAATACATCAAAAAACCTGAAATAGACACATGTTAACCACCTAGGAAAAGTAACTTCCCTTATTCGTAACAAAGACACAAACATACTAGAAATAATGCATAAACTATAGAAAATGATGGATTTGAACAAGGGCTGAACAATGAAAATGAGGCCAAATGAGCCCAAATTGTTACCAATTTTGGGGCTCATCATCACCCCCCTGCTAAAAGGGTTGCTCATCCCTGAGCAACTAGTCCAGCTCCTCATCTTTCATCGCTTTAATGGCCACTCTCACATCCTAGGCTTCTGAAGTAGTGTCCTCAACACTGTCATGAAATCCAGCCTTCCTCTCCACTTCTTCCCACTTCTTATGCTCCTCCTCTTCTGATCCTCCCTCTAATAATCCCAATAGCAAGGGTGGACTTAGCTTGAGGCCTATCCAACTGGCTTGGAGGTTTTGCATAGACTTCTTGTAGAGAGGTACCCATGCCAGGGCCTCCCTCATCCAAGAACGAGTGCAAGCATGAACACAATTGTCCCCAAGTAACCTTTCCATGTCCTCGAAGTGTGCTATGGCCTAGGCCTGACGATCCATGTAATCTAGTAATCCCTGGGAATTGGTTGCTAGGTTCTGGTGAGCGGATATCAGCGCTGTGGGGTTCCCTGGCTCTACTATGATCAGCATTTGTTCATGTAACTCCCAGTCCATGATATTCCTGACCTCAGCTGCTCTCTTCTCTTCGTGGTTTAACCATGAGGTCATTGCCATCAGCTGCATATCCCCTATTGTTTTTTGGGGTCCCACGAAGTGATGTTTGGAAGGGCCAAGGTATGGAGGTAAAACTCTGAGAGCTTGGCCTTATCTTCCGAGGAACTTGTGTTACATAAATCTGTGAATTGCTGGGGGTTCTGGATATGAGAGATACCCCTCTGCACCAATGTATTAATTTGGAACTGCAGCCACTGGTCCCGGGGGTACAAGCCATAAGATTTAGCCGGCTTCCTACATTGGAGTGCTTCCATTGCCCAACTAGCCATACAGGCCAGTTGTGCCTCCTTTTCTTGCACCTGTTGCCTTAGTGATTGTACCTCAATATCTGCCTGCAGTTCCCTTTCCTGTAGCTGTTGGTTGAATTCCTCAAGATCAACTTACATCTCTTTTTCCCCTTGAGGCTCTGCTGAGGGATCCTTGGTTGCCATGCCCTTTTCTTTCCCTTGTTCCTGCAGCTGGAGCTACTGCCTGAGCAACTCATTTTCTTCTCTCAATTTGGCTTGCTGGGAGCTTTCCACATGCCTCACTCTTGCCAGCTCCCTTTTTGCTTCCTTGAGCCTTTCCTCTAGAGGCCCAATATCTGCTACTCCCTTAGATTTAGCTATCCTCATCCATGTGTGGGTTCAGACCCGTTCTTCTTCTAGTGCTAAAAACAGTGGCAATGTAAACTTTTGGCGAATAATTCTTCCTACTTCCAAAAAGTTATAATAAGATCCCAAGTTGGGCTGTGGGCTTGGCTCTGCAATAACATCAAGTTTCTCCTCCTTTGGTGGTGACTCAGCTGCTCCTTCCTCCTTTGGCGGTGACTCTACTGCCTTCTCCTCCATCTGCTCAGTTTCCTTGAGCCTAGCCAAAGTTTCCTGTAGAATGGCCTCAACATCATGTAGAGAGGCTTGGGAGGAGTACTTAGGGCGGCCAGCACAACTGCTTCCTCCCTAGCTAGGATTTCAGCTGATTTCTCTTGCTGTTGTTCTCCTTTCAGACTTCCTATGGAAAGTCCTGTAGTGGTTTCTTTCTGGCTTCCTGTAGAAGCCGTTTTCAATTTTCCTATAGAGGGACCTTGCTGTTTCCATGAAGGAATTCTCCGCTCCCTCCTTGTAGGACCACTCTCCTATTTCCCTGTAGGAGCACTTTGTTGCTTCCCTGTAGGAGCACTCTGTTGCTTTCCTGTAGGAGCACTTTGTTGCTTCAGAGCACTCTATTGCTTTCCTGTAGGGGTACTTTGTTGTTTTCTTGTAGGAATCGAGGGCACAGTTTTAGCCTGCTTGGCTGCGATAAATTTTCCTTTCATCCTAGCCGAGGTAGCCTTAGGGGTGTCCTTACTAGCCTAGACTTTCTCAGTCCACTCTGCCCTGCTCTGTAGTCGCTTTTCTTTGGGCGTTGGGGCAATCCCAGCATCCCCTGTTTTGGCAGCTTGCTTACTGGTGTTCCTTTTTGCTCCTTCTTGGGAGCTTTGCCCTTGGTGTCCTGTCTTTTGGTCTTCTTCTCGGCCTGCGTAGGCTCCTTCTCTTCACTGCTAGAGGAAGCAAGCTCCTCAGCTAAAACTCGGATGTCATCATCCTTTGTCATATTCCGGAAAATCTCCCATGAGAGAGGGATGGTGAAAGTGTGGAGTGCATCTTCCACAAGGAACTTTATAAGCCCATGATGTGCTAGCTGGTCCAGTGTCCCTTCTCTGAGCTTGGTGGCACATTCAGTCATGGACTGCAAAAGGAAGTATGGAATGTTCAATTTCTGCTCTGAGGGGAGGTCCATGTGGTGCTTGAGTTTTGTGAGCAGCCGAAAGTGACAACCATATATGATACTAAACCGCCCCTCGCAAGTGATATACTTCATAATTTGGAGGCTGACTTCACTCAAGAACGGTTGTAGGCTAGTCCTCCTCACTCTGTTTTTATCCTCTGAGAATTGTTCTTCAGGCAAGAAGAATTCTTCTTTAGCCTTCTTACCTAGCTTCCTTTCCTCCTTATCCCACGGGATTCCCATTGGAAGATCAGTCACCCTGCTGATGAGCTGTGGTGTGAGTCTGAGAGATAATCCCCTGAAGTTGATGATGGCCAATGTTTTTGACTTCGGCTCCAGGGACCGAAGGAATATTTCTGTAATTTCATCGTCGTTCCCCTGGAGCTTGTCACAAAATGACATCCACTGTGCACGGGAGAATAGTTCTACCACCTCAGGGGTCTCCCGTAACTTCTTTAAGTCTGATGGTTCTTTACGAATGAACCCGCCTGGCATGATAAAATTCTGTGTTTGCCCTCTCGGACTGAGAATTCTGAGCGGATTCTTTACTTAGAGCGGAAAAAAAAAGACCTTTGGTCGATTTCCCTGCTGAATTTGCCTACTCAGATGTACAGAGGAAGGATTTGGAGAATTTCCACTCGGAGCGCAGAGCCTGTCTCCATTATACACGTAGTGGCAAAAAAATTGCAGTTTTGACAGTGTTTCAGCAGGGTATCACCCTCGACAGAAAGGAATTTTCATTTATGCGTGAAGAAAGTTCTCATGCAGATGACTACGACGATTCTAGCAGCGACGCATATATCAAACCAGACAGAATTACACTTGATTTTTCCTACCCCTTTCTACGTCGATTGCGCCACCTTTGAAAATAAATTTTCTTTGCATGGGGAGGTTAAATTTTGCCTACCTCTGAAATTCGCCACGTCGACGTGAACAGTCTGCACTGTTACGGATGCCGTGTTTCCTGTAGTGCAGTTTCCTGTAGGAGTTCGTTCTTGGCTTCCAGAGGAGTTTACGGTAGTGCAAGACCAGTCTGAGTGGCAGCAGGATGCTTGAATCGGGCAGAATACTTTAGGTTAATCACTTGCATAGGAAGAGGAAACACATTCGGCTGGGAAACGATTGTTTCATAAATGATTGCAGTTCGTCATAAAAATCCACCGGCCGATTTCAAATTGCTGTGAAATCCATGGCATGGGGTTGAGTTGTCCCTGATTGTCTGTTGGCCGATGTCATCATAATCATATCCCAGCGTGCCCCTGACCGCCGAATTCTCCCCACTGGAGTGACCGCCGCCAATCTTGTCATACTTCCGCTTCTTCCCGACTGGACCTTTCCCACATGCTGATTGTTCATCCTTCCTGCACAATCGATCCAGTTCGGATCCTACGAGGTCGCTTGATGGGCTGTGGTGGCCAGTTGAGCGGCAACCCCTTGTTCAATCCACCCATTTCAAAAGTTGTGCATATTCAGAGTATAGTTTATGCTATGGGACAAAATAAGGTTAGTTACTTACCTGTGCGGCCGTGGATGTGATTTCTCCCAGGGTTCAAGACGATGGATGCTGGTCTGCGTGCTGCTGCTCTGTGGTTAGGTGCTGGAGCTTCTTCGTATTGGCTGTTGCTGGCTGGGAGTCTTAGAGACCCGTTCCTCTGGTGGCGAACATGGCATGCATCGATCCTGTGAACTGCTGGTGTCTTCGTGGCAGGTACTCCAGCTGGATCAGCTGCTACAGGATTCCTGTAGGACATCCTGTAGCTGTTTCTCCCCTTGGGGTGCATGCTGACATAATTAGACTTTTATTGAACAGGTGAAAGGTCCTGAGGTCGCCTAACAGGTGAGCATTCGAGCCTCAGGAGACCTTGTTTTTGAAATTGAAAAGAAATACAATTTCCCTCATTTGAAAAACAGAGCTTTCTTTGCATGTGCAGATATGCTTGCTCAGATTGGAGTTGTGGTGGCGAAAAGAGGTGGAGCGAGTGGGGAATGATAGAGAAGGGTGGTTGCATGCCCCCTTAGTCGACTTAACACTTAAAATTTCTCCTTGTATTTGATTCTAGCCCACTCAAACGCTTTACAGAAAGTTTCCTGTAGAAATACAGAACTTCGTGTAGAAAGTCCTGTAGCTTCCTGTAGAAGGCCAAACCACGATCCGATTGCACCCAAACTTTGCAAAAAAAGAGTGTCCATGGTGGATGTGCATGAGAGGCTGTCTGATAGCTTGATAGGAACTCATGTCTGAGTTGACAGTCCTCCTTTGGTGCGTTGTATACCTGCAAAAATTCAAATATCAATTGTTTTTTCTTGTTCTCTTTTTTTCATCTTTTTCCCTTCCTTTTTTTTTTTTTTTAAGAGACAGCAGGGGTGCCTCAATGAGGTTTTCACCCCTACCGCCTACCCCGAGCACCTTGAAAATGTTTTCACCCCAGGATCTTTTATTTCCATTTTCTTTTTTTCCTTTGAAAGACAGCAGGAGCACCTCAATGAGGTTTTCACTCCTACTACCTGCCTTGGGTGCCTCAGAAAGGTTTTCACCCAAAGATCTTTTTTCCCTTTTTTTTTCTTTTTTTTTTCCTTTTTTTTTCTTTTTTTTTTTAGAATATGAATTGAGGTTCAGGGTGTTCCCACAATAGAGGCAGAACCCTTCTCTATGACCAGCACTGAATTTTCCATAGTTTTGACAAACTCTTGCCTTGACAAAGCCTTCTTGTAGATCTTGAGTCGATTTCCATTGACAAGCATGGGGATGGCTTCTTCATCAATAGTTCGAATAAGAACAAAGGCATTATCATTACACTTTTCTACTGCATATGGTCCCAGCCACCTCGTTCTTAGTTTCCCCTTGAAATCCTTATGTCTGGAATCATATAGCAGCGCCCAATATCCCGGCTGGAATTGTTTGTCATTGAGGTGCTGGTCATGCCACACCTTCCTCTGAAGTTGAATCACTTCTGAGTGGAGGAGGGCCTACATTCGAAGTTCATCTAACCCATTTAGTTGCATTAACATTTCTTGTTGAGCATGACTGAGGTCTAGGTCCAGCTGAGCTGCCATTCTCAAGGTGTTGTACTCAAACTCGATTGACAATAAAGCTTTCTTTCCATAGACCAGCTCATAGGGTGTGAAACTGGTGGTGGTCTTCCAAGTGGTGTTGTAGGCCCAGGTGGCCTCAACCAGGCGATCTGCCCAATCCTTTCTGCTACTGCTCACTACCTTGGTCAAGATCCCCTCTAATCCTCTGTTGGTGACTTCCACTTGCCCATTCGCTTGAGGATGATATGTGGTGGAATTCCTATGCTTGATTCTGTGATGAGCAAGGAGATCTTCAATCAAATTGGAGGTGAACTGGCTTCCTTGATTGGTGACTATCTCTCTTGGGTAGCCAAATTTGTAGAAAATGTTCTCTCTCAAGAACTCGACCACCTTTTCTTTTGTTGCTGCTTTGATTGCTTTGGTCTCTACCCACTTTGTCAGATAATATGTGCACACAATGATGTAAGACCTTTGCCTTGAAGGAGGGTTGATAGGGCCCACAAAGTCCATACCCCACTTCTCAAATGGCTCAAGAGTCACTTGAGGTTGGAGAGGCATTTCATCCCTTGGGTTTGGTTTCCCCATCCTTTGGCATTGTTCACATTGGCTGATATATCTTCTGACATCTGCATGAAGAGTGGGCCAATAGTAGCCTGCCTGTAGAATCTTGAAGGCAGTCCTCTTGGCTACAAAATGTCCTCCACAGGGTCCATCGTGACAAGTTAGGAGGATGTCAAAGACTTCCTCCTCCCTTATACAACGTCTTAAGATCTGATCAGGGCCAAGTTTGAACAAGTTGGCCCCGATCCAAGTAAATGAGGAACTTTTTCTCACGATTCTGCTCTTCTCCTTCGAGGATAGATGCGGAGGGAACTGTGCTGAGACCAAATAGTTTGCTATATCAGAAAACCACGGGGAGAGTACGGAGATGGAAAACATATGCTCATCTGGCATCTGGTCATCCACGGTTCCTTCTTCACCTGCAGGCAAATCCAGCCTAGACAAGAAGTTAGCAACAACATTTTCTCTACCTGGTTTATCAACAATGGTCAAATCAAACTGCTGCAATAAAAGTAACCATCTAATAATACGAGCATTCACATCAGGCTTATTCATTAAATATCGGATTGCAGCATGGTCAGTATGTACAAATGTTTGATAGCCAGTGATATAGTGTCGGAACTTGTTCAGGGCATGGACCACAACCAAGAACTCTTTCTTAGTTACCGTGTAATTCATTTCTGCCTTGGATAAGTTTTTACTGACAAAGTATATAGCATATGGGAGTTTCTCTTCAAGTTGTCCTAAGGCTGCCACTATGGCTTTGTTCGAGGCATCCGTGTGGATGTGGAAAGGTAGGGCCCAGTTTGGGCCTCTCAGAATGGGAGCAGACACCAACTTATCCTTTAATTCACTCAGAGCCTTTTGGCAGTCATCCGACCATTTAAACTCAACATCTTTTTCTAAGAGACCAAACAAGGGCGAGGCCAGCTTACTAAATTCTTTAATGAATCTACGGTAATATCCTGCTAAGCCTAAGAAACTCTAGACATCTCTCACCTTCTGAGGAGGTGGGACCCTTTTAATGATAGCAACTTTATTGGGATCCACCTGTAACCCTTGGTGAGAGATGGTATGGCCTAACACAGTCCCTTCTGTCATCAGGAACTCACATTTCTCTAAACTGAGGGACAGATTCATCTCGATGCACTTACTCAAAACTTTTCCCAGGTTGGAAAAGGCTTCCTGGAAGCTAGACCCGTAAGGAGTAAATTCATCCATATAAATTTCTACCGAATCATGGACCAACTCTACAAAGATGCTTAACACAGCCCTCTAGAACATGGCATGGGCATTACATAGCCAAAAGCGTAGGACACGGTAGGAAAAGGTACCCCATGAACAAGTGAAAGTGGTCTTATCCTGGTCTTCCGGGCTGATTTGAATCTGGTTGTACCCACTGATCCCATCTAGGAAGGAGAAAAATCTCTTTCCTGCCAGACCATCCAGCACTTGATCTATGAAAGGTAAAGGGAAGTGGTCTTTCTTGGTGGCTTTGTTCAACTCCCTGTAGTCCACACAAATTTTCCATTTCCCATTTTTCTTGGGCACCAACACTAGAGGGGAAACCCATTCGCTATCCGAGATGGGGTAGATGAATCCCGCATCCAACAGTTTTTGCACGTCTTCTTTAACAATGTCCTTAAGGGTTGGGTTCATCTTCCTCTGGCATTGCCTAACTGGTTTACAGTCCTCCTTGATGTAAATATGATGAGTGCAGACTGAGGGATGGATTCCCTTCATTTCCTTGTAGCTCCAAGCAAAGGCCCCCAAATGGCGGGTTAGGAGACTCCACATCTCCTTTTCCTGAGAGGGAGAGAGAGAGGAGCTTATCTTCAAGGTTTTCTCACGGCCAAACTCCACATTTTTAACTCTGGTGTTGGTCAGATTAGTGGCACTTAGGTCTACTAAGGCATTGGCCTAGGTGTCTTCCACCAACTCTTCCAAGGATATCTCACTAGGGGGTGGATTTTGGATTAAGTTTTCGATCAAATCATCCTCGGTTGGAGGACCTACCTTGGTGGCCTCTACTGTGCATAATGATGCAGAGTAGACCTCATCCTCTTCTCCTTCTTCCAACCAGAGGGGTAATTCATGTTCTATCAAAGGTTGGGCAGGAGGGTATAGGACTAGCTGCTTGGACATAGGCCCATTTTTTATGGTCATGCTTCCCGCTCGACAGCTGATATAAGCATCTGCAGTGGCCAGCCAAGGCCTTCCCAAAACGAGAGGATAACCTGTGAGTTTTGCCTTAGGCTAGAGGACCAAAACGTTCGCAGGGTATTCCCATGAGTCTACAGAGACCAAGACATCCTCCACAATCCCTTCGGGAGTCACGGTGGAGCGATCTGCCAATTGCAGCATTTTCAAAGTCTTTCTTAGGGAACTCTGAAGATTTTGCTTAAGCATGGTGTCCCTGGTCATCACATTGATGGCAGCCCCTAGATCAATCAGAGTGGGAGGTATCATGGTGCCATTGATGTGGACATCAACTACAGGACTCCCAGGGTCCA
This sequence comes from Pinus taeda, assembly GCA_000404065.3. NCBI lineage: Eukaryota > Viridiplantae > Streptophyta > Pinopsida > Pinales > Pinaceae > Pinus > Pinus taeda. The sequence continues at coordinate 24,152 of APFE031285194.1, forward strand.
AATACTTTGGACAGATTACTTGCCCCAACATGAGGTCGGACAGTTGTCCTATGACATTGATGGTCGAGGCGTCTTTCTTTCGCCTTCCTAGGTGCCTGAAACACTTCTCTTTAATCAATTTGTTGTAAATTGGTACATCTTTGATAGCCTGGAGAAGTGGAATTTTCACACACAACTGCTTAAGTTCTCATAGAAGCTCGTCCTCCTCTGGTTTGGGCTCTGTGGTCGCTATGAGTCACTCAGGAAAGGGCGGAATGGCTTGGGGTTCACTTTCCTGTTTCTCTTCATCCTCCTCTAAGGGAGGAGGTTGGCGCTCTGGAAGGAATTTCCTAGATCACAGGTTGATCTCCTGGATCTCCACAGCATAGGTAGGGCATGATGTTTCCCCAGTATATACCTGCTGGGCCTGTCCGTTGTTGGGGTTCGGGTTCGGTTGAGCAGGCATTTGAGGTTGTCTTGGAGGAGCAGGAGGTAATGGTTGGGATTGAGTTGGTGGTGGAGGCAGAATGGCGGGAGGAGTGTTGTATTGGGGCCTCCACCCCGGTTGAGGTGCATTCCACTAAGGTTGTGGTTGGGCATGAGAGTGAAACGAGTGAGAGGGCGGTTGAGTTTGGTATGGAGATGGATAAGACCGTGGAGGAGGTGCGGACCATGAAGGATGAGCAGGGGGGCCCGAGGAAGGCATATGGGCAGGTTGGTTGGGGTGGTAGTAAGCTCGGGATGTCCCTTGCATTCCCTATTGATAAGGCCTAGGTCCATGAGTGGTGAGCTCCAGTATTGTAGCAATAATGCTACAACTCCTGAGGCTTCCTGTCTCTCATTTTATCAACCCGGTTGTTCGTACAAACTTGGAAGCGACGGTGCTATATGCACAAGTACTAGCTCTTGTCGCAGCTGTCACTTGGTTAGCTGGCACAAGTCCGCTAGGACTCAAGCCAACTTCTATAGGCTCACAGAAGAAGCTTTATCAATGATGGACGAAAGATAGCTCAAAGGAGACTAAGCTAATTGACAAAAATGAACTAAAAGTAAATCAAAGCATGTAACCCTAGGAAAGCCTAATTTGACTAGTCTAATCTCTATAAAGCAATGAGGATGAGCAATACTTCTACCAATGCTGCTACTACAGCTAACAAGTGGAAATGCATGGATCTAAACTACTGACATTATAAAAGACATGTTTTTATGCTTTTCCATTAAGTAGGTGGAGTCATTGTGATTTTTACTTATTAGGGTTTGGTGGTGCAGATTGGATGGAGAAGGAAGGAAAGCGTGGGACAGGTTGGGGACGCTAGGTGAGGTCCCTATGGATCCTTGGGATTCATCCACAGAGGTTTTCCACGTTCAGAAGCTCAGCAACCGCGTGAATGACCTCCTACAGGATGTCT
>APFE031285200.1:0-21743 GCA_000404065.3 Pinus taeda
GTTCTTTATAATTTACTACCAGATGATATAGGAGGGATTGAGCCTAAACATTTAGATATTAGTTTAATATGAGAGATTAGTGTAGTGTTTTCAAAAGGAAAAATCAGAGCAAAAAATAATGATAATAATTAAACATAATGTTGGCTCAATTAAAATCATTTTGCAAGCATTGATATAAAATTATAAATATTTTTTGCTAAACGAAATCATAATATGCATATCACATTAAAAGAAATTAAAGTAATGGTGTGAAGGTCACAACTTAGGCCCTGGGCAAAAATTCAGTCATGTTAAGCGCTGATGTGGTAGAGGTTGGGTGCTACTCAAACCACTTACAAACTAACAAAAGAAAGATTTAAGTAATAATGATTCATATTCGCAATCAGAAAATACAATTAATAAATATGTAAAAATTTAATTAATTTAAATTTTTCCCTAGAAAATAAAATTAAAATTCATATTCATAACTATTATATTTACAACATTCTTATTCAAATTTAATTAATAAGTATATAAAAAATCAATATTTCTCAATAAAAGTTTTTTCTATTTATCTATATATTTATATTCAACACTCCATAACACATTAAAAAATTTAAATTTTAAAAATTTATAAAAATACCAAAGAAAATTTCTCCATATATATGTAACCAAATATATTATCAAATTTTTATAAAAGTAAAAATAAGGATACATATATTATTGAATTTTCATAAAATTAAAAATCAGGATGATGTGAAATTTATATAAAGATAAATATTAATATTAATAATCAATATAGATCCATCTTAAGTTCGGATCTACTAGCACGCACAACAATCAAATTTCTTTACGTGCAAATTTCAACCACAAAGAGATTTGCAATTGAGAAATTTGATCCCTCTCTGAGGCGCAGTGTATCCATAACTTAAGATGAATCTATATTGATATAATATAAAAATTAAAGTATCATTTTTTCATCATTTATAATTTAATCTAAAAAAAATTAATGATATTATGAAAATATTAAGATAATGAACATTGATTGCATATTTTTGTGATCAAAGTTTGAAGAATGGTTATTCAGAAATAAATACAGGTTATCCATTTTATTTTTATTGTGGATGCTTTTATTCAATGGCATATCCCCTCATCGGGACATAAGTGTCTAAAGAATAATGTCATAGATCTAAGGGTTATAAAGAAGTAACGGTGAGAGAGAAGGGTTATATAGAAGTAAGGGTGAGAGAGAAGAGAAAATCAATGGATGGTTGGATAATGGAAGCAGAGAATATAGAAAATCTTAAGAGAAAACCCTAAAGAAAAAATGTAGAAGAAAGATCCAAAGAAAAAGGGAAAACCCCTAAAAATAAAGGTAATTCAATATGGGATAATATAATTCAAAGAAGGATTTTGAAATAATAAAAGTTTTATTTTGATTGAAGGTTTAGGATTTACTATAATAGTGATTGTATGATCTGATATAATTGGTTAATATGTGGATATATCAATTCAAAAATAATATAAGGTAACCTTAACCCATAAAATAAATTTATGGATAAATTAATTAATTAATAGTAATTTTTTTAGAATATAGAGAAAGAATTCCATAAGAAAATAGAGATATAATGGAGATGAAATAGAGATGAATAAGATAGTGTAGTAAGAAAAAGGATATAGGTAAAGAAAGATACAAATGCGATATAATGCAGAGAGGGAAGGATTAATAAAAAGGTGATGCCTTACTTAAGGAAATACTAAGATAAAGAAATAAAAATAAATTAGATAAAGGACCAGTGACAAGGGGAAAAGGGAAGGTGGGGCCATCAACGGAAGAGAAACAAGGGAAAGGAAAAGGGGGGCAGAGGGGAAAAAGGGAAGGTGGGGCCAACAACGAAAGAGAAACAAGGGAAAGGAAAGGGGGGCAGAAGGGGAAGGCAAGGGAGGACAAAGGGAGGAGAATTAAGCGGAATATTAGATAGTATGGGTAGCGTAATAAGGAGAGCGAATTTGTGTTGACTTCAAGTCTAGTATCCCTATTGAGATTGTTTCGATGCTTTATAATTTCAGAGCCCTCTCTAAATATTCTCTTAAATTAATAGTTTTCTTTTTTGTTGATTTGAATGTCTTCTAAACAAATAAGACACGAGGAATGTTTGGAGTACTGTGCAAGTGTTGAAGTGTGTATAAGTTCATTTCAAAAACAATGAAATTTCATCTTATATTTAATATAAATATATTTGCAAAATAATTTATCTTTTTCCATGCATTTTTAATATTAATATAAAAAAATTATCCTTTAATAGAATTAAATTTCTTTATGTAATTCAAACATTAATATGAATTCTTGTGGTTATCTTGGTTTTGCAGCTCGCTCTGCGTGAATGCACATTTGTGGTTTATACTTGAATCCTCCATAGTTTTAACTTATTCACCTTTGGCCATCTAATACAGCGTGAAAAATCCCCATTTTGATTCGCGATCAATGACCACTCAGGGAGGAGGGGTCCCTAACACCTCCAACCCGTCTTTTAACCAACCCCGTCATTCGTCCTCGATCCCTCCCAAGCCCAAGTCAAGTGACACCATGGATATCGACAGGCCTGACACCTCCCTCCCAGAATTGTCGAGAGCGCAAAATCACTTTGCCCCAAACACCTACATTGCCGAATCCCTGGAGATCCCCACGCATAGTATCTGCAAATTCATCGGCATCTAGCTGACTGATAAATCCCTTCTGCAGTGAATTGCGCTAAGGTGGAAACTGAAATCCCACTACAATGTTTAACTCAACTATAAAGGGTACTTCATTGTGATTTTTTATTGGTTTTGATATCTTTGCATTGTAATGGAAGGAGGCCCTTACTTATTCAACCTCATTAGCCTCTACATGTGTTAATGTATAGAAATTTCTACCTAGACAAATATGAATTCTCATGGGAACCAGTTTGGATATGCTTGTACTCTCTCCCTTAAGAGTACTAGGACCCTGAAACCCTAGTTAAAATTGTCAATAAGCTAGGAAGATTCGTTCATCTCTCGGAGCAAACCAAGCAAGGAAGGTATGCCTTCTATGCTAAGATCTATGTCTATATGAGCATATCAGACACTCTTCCGTAAGTCGTAGGACTAGAATATGAGGACATTGATTGGATCCAAATGCTCGACTATGAAAATGTCCCCTTCATATGTCGAAACTGCAATGAACATTGTCATTGTCAACTAACTTCCCCCAAGTGATCTGAGAATGGCGAAGCAACCAAGGACGACGATGTATTGACAAAATCCCCTCCAAAAGGCAATATACAAAGAATCCAATGGATCCAAGGCACCTAAAACATATTCCACTCGTAACAGCTTTGAAGTGCCTACAACTCTCCAGAAAAGTCTAAAAGAACAAGCCCCAACCTCTACTCCAAGAACCTAAGAAACCCATGTCCTAGCCATGGATAGGCTGGAGTAGTCAATCCTTGGCAAGTTCCAACATCATCCACCATAGTAGCTCCTAGTGCGCCAACCATGCAAGGCGCGGAGACCCCCTCAACACACACTGAGGATGTCGATATGACAGAAGACGAAGATGTCATAAGCTTAGAGGGATTGTATATATTAGCCATGGACGATGCATGCAAGAGGAACAACCTCAAGGATATCCCCCAAAGGGGCAACTATAGGAATGAAAAGAGGGTTGAGTATGAAGATCCCATGTATAGTGATCCTTTGATCACTTAAGGGATAGTTAGGAGGCAGATATGATGAGTCGTTAGGTCAGAGATTTGGTCTAGAGAATCATTGATAAGACGACAGATGTTGAAGTCCAAGAGAGCAGTCCATCTTGGTGGAGCAAGAGGGTTGGTAGAGGGCATATCAATGAGCCTATTTCCAATCATTCTAGAGGCAGATAGAAGATTGATAGTGGCAGTATTGATGGGTGGATACGTAAGCATTCTGAATTTGTAAAGGTTGTGGTGATCAGCAGAAGAGGAGGAAAAGAACTTTCCAGATATGTTGAAGCTACGCAGATTTAAACAGTTGTAGAAGCGCTACATTAGCAAGTAGGTCAAGTGTATCTTGTTGAAGGAAATATTGGTGATCATAATTATTGGCACCAAGCCCTAGCCATTCAAGTATCATAGTTGTATCTAAGGGTCGTGATCCCTAGTATGGGGTCCCTAATTTTTTTGTATTAAGATTTGTAATATAGCAAGTTGTGGGTTAAAAATTGTCTTTTGTACTAGCTAATTCACTATTGTATGTTCTTTGTAGTGAAAAGTGCTTATCTTGTGGCATTTGAGTGTGTTTGATATCGTGATCTTAGACTCAAACATGATCCCTAGTGTCATAGAAAAATCAACGCTATGGTCCCTAGATGGCGTTGTAAAAGATTGGAATTATGGCATAAAAAATTGGAGTTGCATCCATCTTCATGTATACAACTAGTCTTCCATATTTTTATCTTAAATAAGGTACTCAATGACAATATCCCAATTCATATTACTTTAGTAGATATTAATGAAGAAGAGAAAATCATATTAGAAGCAAAAACAATCTTTGGGTAAAGGATGAAGAAACTATGAAATTGGATAATTATTGAATTCCTCATCAAGTGGAAGAACATATTAGTAGATGAGGTGGCATGGTAATATGAGTTCTTCATGCATAAGCATCCACAGTTAATCAAGTTTTGTATGCAACACTTTTTTGAAGAGGAGAGCATGTTAAGCCATAGATATTGTATTATTATATTAATACTGTCCTTATTGGCTTCTAGACACTTTTATTTAATTGTACCCAATGTCACCTATATATACCAAGGATACCGAGTTTTAGAGAGCATATCAACTTGCACATTGGTTATATTGCAGAAGGAGGTTACCCTTTTAAATAGGGTTCAAAATCATTCTTATCTTTCACTCTCAAGTAATTAAGCTACTTATTTTTCTCTTTTTCTGCTACTTGGGTATCCAAACCAAGTTTTAAATGTTTCCTTTGCAATATCTTCTCCCTTATTTTTCAATCTAGATATCAAAGACCGTTATATATCAATTTAAGAAAATACCATGACTTCTTTAATTCAATCAAAATATCATCAATTTGAGGTAAGGTGTATTCATTTTTAATTGTGTTTGCATTTACCTACTTGTATTCAATGCAATGCCTCTAAGACACATATTTATTTCATATAAAAATCACGAGTTCTCCCCAATTTTATATACTAGGTTAAATCAACCCTTCAATATATTTTGAAGTTGCATGTGTAAATCCTACAATTCTAGAATAATCATACAATATAGAGGCTTGGAAATAGCTTATATTCGTGGTTTAAGTTCAATAGTAAATTATATCTCACGTTTTAGTGGTAGTCTAGCTAAATCTTCTAGAAATGCATCAAGAAACTCTAACAATATGTGATGATGTTATATATCTTTTGAGTATTTATTCTAGTTCATAGCCACTACTACATGCATAAAACAACCTTGTCTAACACTCTTTTTCAGTTGTAAGGCTGAAAATAATCTTAGAGTTTCTTCCCTCTTGGTTCCTACCAAGATTCTCCTTTTCCCTAAATCATCTACAAATTAAAGTAACTTACCTTTCATTTCTAGAGTTATTTCATGAGCTCCCAACCAATCCATAAGAATTATAAGATATGATCCCAAGGTGCTAATGTAGCAACCCAAGTGAAAATTCCATGTAAATAAAGTTAATAAAGGCATAATAATAACCGATTATGGCACAATTATTCCAGGTTGAAAGTTGGGAAAAAACATCCTAATGAGGTTGTTCATTTTGTTTATTATGGCCAAGGAAATTGGCAAAGGCAATGGCAAAGGATTTGGAAAGGAAAAATGGAATTTTTGGCAATTTATTTATGAAAATAATGGAAATTAGGATAAAATGAAAGTGAAAGGCTATAGATTGCATGTGAGGAGGAAAATTGATAAAAATAATGGGAAAATGAAGAAAATAGAGGCCACATTAATAAAATGGCTTATGAGGATCAGTTGGTAGTTTTTTGTCAGTTCAGTTTTGGATCTCTCTCTCTCTCTCTCTCACACACACACACACACACACTCTCGGACACTTAGAGTTTTCTTGGAACACTTCAACATTGGATCAAGAAAGGAGAAGAGGAAGCAAAGCTCAAGCAACGAAAGAAGGATTAGGCAACTAAAACGGGTTTAGTTGCAGGGATTCATTTGCATGTGTGATTTCCTTGCTAGATTTGGCATGCATGGTTATCTATGTGTGTTCTTGGTTATATTTTTTTCATTTCCATGGAATTTTCTAGGTGTGGCAGTGCTCTTCGGCCTTTCCTTTCCATTTCTGGTTAGCCTTGAGGTGATGGGTTCTCATGTTTTGGTGGAGTTGGGTTGTTGGATGGATTTGAAGGTGATTGAGGCGGATCTCTGAAAGGGAAAACCCATGACCTAGTGATCCCTGATCTGGACTATGGATTGTGGTAAATCCACTGGCTTAGTAACCCCTGAAACGGACTGTGGGTTATCGTAAATACATGTATTGTGTGCCTCGGTGGGCCTAGGAATCCTCGACTAGTGAGTGGCGGGATATACAATAAATCCTAGAGGTGGGATCCCTCGATCAAGCCTAGCAATCCTTTACTGTGAATGGTGGGATATGTGGTAAAGGCTGGAGGGTGGTGTATCGATCATGGCCTAGTGACCCTTGAATTAGACTATGGGTTACCATAAAGCCTAGGGACTAGGAGGTAGTAAAATTTCCCATGATATAGGTGGAGAAATTTAGTGGCATGCATGCTCATTCCTTTCTTCTCCATTATGAGTCCCGCATTCATGTTTGGAATATGGCACGGGACTGGTTGGCTGAAGAGAGGATTGGCTCATCGAATCTATGGTCGGGTGGAACGGGGTAGTCGCATACTGGGTTGGTTTTTGCATTCACCAATAAGAGTTCCTTTCCTTGGTATTTTAGGTATAAATGCACTGGTTCATTTCTGGCATATATGGCTATTGTATGCTCATTATTTGTATTGTTTTTATGCTGGTTATGAATATTTTTTTATGACTGTGACAATGTATGGTTGTCATCACGTTTTGACTTGTAAATGAATGAGTAATGAATATATGACCTAATAGATGATAATGCAACTAATGTGATAAGGCACCAATCCTTCTAGATATTGAACTATTATATTTATATTATTATATTAGTATTGTCCTTATTGGTTACTAGACCCTTTTATTGTAATTTTACCCATTGTTACCTATATATACCAAGGATACCTAGCTTTAGAGAGCATATCAACTTGTACATAGGTTATATTGTGAAAGGAGTGTTCCCTTTTAAAGAGGGTTCAAGATCATTCTTCTCTTTCATTGTCAACTCATTGAGTTACTTCTTTTTCTCTTTTTTTTTTTTCTCTAATAGGTTGTTTCGATGCACAACATTGATTCATCAAACTTGTAAATATTCCTACAGCATTGGTCGGCCCAAAAGGTACCACCATAAATTCATAGTATCCAAAACAAGTTTTAAATGTTTCCTTTGCAATACCTTCTTCCTTATTTTTCAATTTAGATATCAAAGACCATTATATATGAATTTTAGAAAATACCACGATTTCTTTCATTCAATCGAAATATCGTGAATTTGACGTAAGGCGTATTGATTTTTAATTCTGCTTGTATTTACCTACTTTTAGTCAATGTAATGCCTCGAAGACACATATTTCTTTAATATAAAAATCACTGGTTCTCCCTAAGTTTATATACTAGGTTAAGTCAACCCTTCAATATATTTTGAAGTCGCATGTGTAAATCCTGCAATTCTTTTATAATCATACAATATAGAGGCCTGGAAATAGGCTATATTCGTGGTTTAAGTTCAATAATAAATTATATCTCACATTTTAATGGTAGTCTAGGAAACTCTTCTAGAAATGCATCAAGACATTCTAACAATATTTGATGGTGTTATATATCTTTTGAATATATATTCTAGTTCATAGCCATTACCACATACATAAAACACCCTTTTCTAAGACCCATTTTCAGTTGTAAGGCTGAAAAGAATCTTAGAGTTGCTTATCTCGCGGTTCCTACCAAGATTCTTCTTTTCCCTAAATCATCTACAAATTAAAGTAACTTACCTTTCATATCTAGAATTATTTCATGAGCTCCCAACCAATCCGTACCACGAATTATAACATTGGATCCCAAGGTGATCATATTGATAGTATCTAAGTATTGCATGCTCTCAAATTATGTTCGTAATATTTTAACAATTGTTCTATCCCTTTTTAATAATTAAAGTCATCTCAACCAATTTATAATGAATTTTCTTTCATGCCATTAAACCACATCTAAATAATGAATTTGGAGAAATAAAAGTTTTATTGTCTTTTGGATCAATTAATAAAGAAAATTTATTTCCCTTTATTTTACCTACAATCTACAAGATTGAATATTGATGTTCTACTTGATAATTATTCACCATAACATGAATCCTATGTGTCTTATGTTAGGTTAATATTGACTCACAAAGTAGTTAAGATAACCTTGTTTTGGTGATTGATGGATTTACCATTGGTGTTTTATGAGCCCGTGGCATGGGTGACCCATGGTATTTAATGTGATGAATCCTATTTAAAGGCTTGAAGAACTCCTTAAAATGCCTCTTTTCTACATGTGTACCATGAGTTTCCTTCATTTCTCTAGTTACACTCCATTTTTAACATGTGGTATCATAACACAATTGGAGAAATAATATAAACACAAATGATTATACACATGGAAAACATTTACATAAGAGTCAATATTTACCTTGGACACACTTTACTAGGAAAGCCAACACTCGAGATATATATATTTGTTACCATAATCCAACCCAGCCAAGCACCAAGCCACTCGAGGTATTTTACAATGGATTCCTTCAAGCCTTAAAATAAGCTTAATTGCATCAAATATCACGGGAAAATACCATGGGTTTCCAAATACCATGATCCTATAAACCACCAAAAGTAATCGTGTCAATGATCGAATTAAATATATTGCATATGCTAAGAATAAGTTGTGGACCTATGGAATACTAATGTAAGTCTGTTGAGTGATCAATTATATAATGGTGTTGAAGGATGATAGAAGATATTCTTAGTTGGATAATTGATGATATCAAGCGAAAATACCAAAAGCTCTTGTGTATGATTGATATGGTTTGCATATCAATGATGCATAGTAGTTGGAGGAACTAGAGAACATTATGGGGGTAATATGAGACCAAATAGGGACAGTTTATGTGAGGTGATTTCAATGTGCAAGAAATTTAGCCAAGTGGATGAATGCAAATTTGCGTCAACGTTGTTTAGCTCATCACGATTATGTAGAAGATTAGTTATGCCCCTTGAGGTCAACAATTATTGTAGTTTCCTCAGAGTTTTTAATTTGATAAGATCTAAGGTCTTAAACCACCCATAGGTGCAGGCATGAAAATATCATCACTACAGGAGGTGGAATGCTTTAGTAGCATCCATGAACGAAGTTATGTTAAACCTTGAAAATAAATCTCCAATTTAATAGGAGCTCCCAAGAACCTTTGGTTTCATAGTAGCATTAGTGGCTTTAATGGATTCCACTCAACTATTAAAGAAAGAACAAGAAATGAGAGTTATGGGAAAGGATAATTTACATTGACACACTAGGGGAAAACTCACTATCAAAGAAATTACACCCGCAAGTCTCCTAAATCAAATGCTCATATATTTTAGTACCAAGATGGAAAAAATTCATTAGGAATGATCAGTTACAAATTAATGGATTTGGAGCTATTACAGTTAGACAAAGGAATGTTTAGATATCACGTTTCATGCCATTAAACCACATCTTTCATGCCATTAAACCACATCTAAATAATGAATTTGGAGAAATAAAAGTTTTATTGTCTTTTGGATCAATTAATAAAGAAAATTTATTTCCTTTTATTTTACCTACAATCTACAAGATTGTATATTGATGTTCTACTTGATAATTATTCACCATAACATGAATCCTATGTGTCTTATGTTAGGTTAATATTGACTCACAAAGTAGTTAAGATAACCTTGTTTTGGTGATTGATGGATTTACCATTGGTGTTTTATGAGCCCGTGGCATGGGTGACCCATGGTATTTAATGTGTTGAATCCTATTTAAAGGCTTTAAGAACTCCTTAAAATGCCTCTTTTCTACGTGTACCATGAGTTTCCTTAATTTCTCTAGTTACACTCCATTTTTAACATGTGGTATCATAGCACAATTGGAGAAATAATATAAACACAAATGATTATACACATGGAAAACATGTACATAAGAGTCAATATTTACCTTGGACACACTTTACTAGGAAAGCCAACACTCAAGATATATATATTTGTTACCATAATCCAACCCAGCCAAGCACCAAGCCACTCGAGGTATTTTACAATGGATTCCTTCAAGCCTTAAAATAAGCTTAATTGCATCAAATATCACGGGAAAATACCATGGGTTTCCAAATACCATGATCCTATAAACCACCAAAAGTAATCGTGTTAATGATCGAATTAAACATATTGCATATGCTAAGAATAATTTGTGGACCTATGGAATACTAATGTAAGTCTATTGAGTGATCAATTATATAATGGTGTTGAAGGATGATAGAAGATATCCTTAGTTGGATAATTGATGATATCAAGCGAAAATACCAAAAGCTCTTGTGTATGATTGGTATGGTTTGCATATCAATGATGCATAGTAGTTGGAGGAACTAGAGAACATTATGGGGGTAATATGAGACCAAATAGGGACACTTTATGTGAGGTGATTTCAATGTGCAAGAAATTTAGCCAAGTGGATGAATGCAAATTTGCGTCAATGTCGTTTAGCTCATCATGACTATGTAGAAGATTAGTTATGCCCCTTGAGGTCAACAATTATTGTAGTTTCCTCAGAGTTTTTAATTTGATAAGATCTAAGGTCTTAAACCACCCATAGGTGCAGGCATGAAAATATCATCACTACAGGAGGTGGAATGCTTTAGTAGCATCCATGAACGAAGTTATGTTAAACCTTGAAAATAACTCTCCAATTTAATAGGAGCTCCCAAGAACCTTTGGTTTCATAGTAGATTTAGTGGCTTTAATGGATTCCACTCAACTATTAAAGAAAGAAAAAGAAATGAGAGTTATGGGAAAGGATATTTTACATTGACACACTAGGGGAAAACTCACTATCAAAGAAATTACACCCGCAAGTCTCCTAAATCAAATGCTCATATATTTTAGCACCAAGATGGAAAAAATTCATTAGGAATGATCAGTTACAAATTAATGGAGTTGGAGCTATTAGAGTTAGACAAAGGAATGTTTAGATATCATGTTTCATGCTTAAAGAAGGCTATCGATGACAAGCTCCTAGTTCAAACAGTATTGCTAAAACTTGACAAAGAAGGAAAAATTGTATTAAATCCTAAAGCAGTTACAGAAACAAGAAACTAATAACTACGAAATTGATCAATTTCAGAGTACCTCATTAAGTGGAAGAACTTACTCGCTGAAGATTCCACGTGGGAGGATGAAAATTTTATACAAAAGCATCCATAACTACTCAAGCAATGAGGACACCATTCTTTTGAAGGAGAGGGGCATGTTAGGTCCCTATAATACTATTGTAGCCCCCTTATTGTTGCTTTTGTGCTCATGTAGCCCTCTTATTTTTAATTTTGTTCCCCATAGAACCCCATTATTGTTATTGTTGTGCCCTTACATTATTATTGTTATGTAGGCTCTGATTATATTGTGATCCTTTAGACTCCTATATCTACCAAGGAGGTCTTATCATTGTTATCATCGAATAATTGTTAAACGAGGTTTCCCCTTTTAAGAGGCTAATTTTCAAGTCGTTGATCTATCTTTTCTTCTGTTTTGTGATCTAGTTGCATAAAAATATCCTCTATAAGCAAAAATTAAGAGTGAAATGGCTGCAAGAAGGGGAACGAAATACATAATTTTTCCATCAGTCCATGATAAATTATGACAGCAAAATCGCATCATCCACTTAAAATATTAGCAAAACCAAGTGGTGGAGGATCAAGAAACGATCACGCAAGTCTTATCTCAACACTTCTAGTCCCTCCTCTAGAAAGGGGGTCATGGCTCCCACAATACTTGGCACATTGCATGTGCTCCTGTCACTTCATTGATCATGGCACGAAGACTGCATAAGTTTCAACGTCATTTGAATATTGCAGGTTGTATAGGGAGGTACAGATGGACTCAATAGGAGAATTCTATCAAATTCGAGGATGAGAGTAGTGACTAGCCAGCATGGATGCTGGAGATTATGCCCAATACTTGTTGTGACTCACTGGTTTTTTTGCTTGCAACACCGAATAGTCTTCTCATGTTGATGTATGTCAAGGTAAGGCACATCCAGTCTGTTTGTATCAATTTCTATTTACAAGGTGCTCTAGTTAGATGAGGTATTAGCAATCTCAAGACTTTGAAGTGAACTTATGCCACTGTAAAAACAAAAAAATTGGTCTATACCTAACTTCAACTATATATATATATACCTACAAAAATCACATGAGATAATGATGAAGAAAGACTTGGAGTTGATAAGATTCATAGGGATACATACATGTGTGCCTTAACTCCTATATAAATTCAAGGATTCACCCTTCATTGCAATCTTTGTTATCTTATTAGTCAACAATTTACATATCCTTTTACACTACCAAAAAAAAAATTGTTGAGAACCAATAAAATATTTATCATTCTGTTAGTTTATTAGATAAATTATTAATATAATTTATTTTGCAAATGTAGAAAAAAATTCAAATTTACATTAAAGTAAAATAAAAATTTACTTATTGGATGAATCTGAATCTACACTACTGAGGATTTGAAATCTGAGAAAGCTAAATAAAAGAATAAGAAAAAAGTATCCAAAAAAAATTCTACACCGAATTCAAGAAAACACAAAAACGCAAGATGAAAATGCTTTTTACTGCAGAAATGGTGAACCGTAATCCGAAAAAAGCAAAGCTCCAATGTTTTTCCCATAGATCTGACGTAACCATTTGAGGTGGTCAACCGTTGGGATTCAAGAAAGCAGGATCCAATGTGTTTTCCATAGTGCTGATGTAAACCCTTTGCATCTGGTGAATGGTGGCGAATTATCTCGTCTTTGATCAATGGTTCAAAAAAGCATTCGCCTTCGGATGCTTCAATGGTTTGTTGGCGCTCATATGCAACAGAATTTTTATCCGTTGAAAGGAAGTGGGTATATATACATCTAGCCTCCCAAATTTAGCATTTTCTGCCTCCTCTGTTCATGGCCTACTCGCTCTGTCTGTCTGTGGGGAGTCTGAGTCTGAGTCTGAGTCGAGTCATGTCATGTCTTGTCTGTGTGGTCTGGAGTTTGAATCTGAGTCATGTGGGTCTGTGTACGAAGGAGGAAGAGGTCTCAGGCAGGCCTCCATTTGGATCATCTCATCTCAGGAAGAGCCTCTGTGCAAGGGTTTTGGTTTCAGTTAAAAATATTTCATTTTCTATAATTTGTCCACATTTCATTTTCTATAATTTGTCCACTGTTTTGCTTCAAATATTTGGTATAACTACATTGTTTATTTTTTGTTAACTTATTCTCCATCTCTCTTCTTAGGGAAATGTACAAATTGAGATAAGTAGCTCAATAATGTGGCTCTCATGCTCTTTGTAAATTTGTGTGATTTTAATTTGTAATCTAATGCACCCAGGGAAAATTAAGATGTTCAAACCTTGACTGGAGCCCTTGCATGCTTTTCTCATTGATTACTAACCTCAGAAAAGCAATTGCTTAAGAAATATGATTTCTATTTGTTATTTACAGGTGAGAACAACTCATAAACAATATTACAACCGTTCACACTTTTCTGTAATCAAATTACTCGTCAAAAATTTTTGGTTCAGGGTCTCAGGTATTATAATTGTGGTGCCTTTTTTATGAAAATCAATCTCTTATACTATAATGATACTTACGTTGTGCTATAATTCTTTTATTAAGCAAAATTCTTTGATCTTCTGTTACAGAGTTCTGTTCATGGAGTTCTTTCCCAGAAAAAAAAACAAGGTTCTATCCGCGGAGCTCTTCCCCAGAAAAAAAGCAACAACAAGTCTGAACTCCAGCTCCAGGTATGCGCTGGCTTCCTCTCTCTCAAATAATTAGTAGATCAACCCTCCTTAAATTAAATTAAATTAAATTTTCAGACATTAATATAACTTTCCCACATTTCTCAACGCCATTGTCCAGTCACTTTTATAATCTTAACTAAATCCTAACCCTTTGAACAAAGAAAATCACCACATCCTACTCAGTACTCCTCGGCTCTTAATTCTTCACTTTAAAAAACCCTGGCTCTTGCTTCATTATTTTTTATTTTATTTTTAATTATGTTTTTACTGTGATTATTTAAAAAATATTTTTTTAAATAGTAACTTTGGATCACATTGCTTCCAAATCGGGAATTCAGTCTGCATATGGAAAATCCATGCTTCTCTGCTTCTTTCTATGTTCACTTCATGCAGAACAATTAATTTAATTTAAGTTGCCACCATTTTTCCGATTCGATCAGAACATCATCCTCCCCGATCTTGACTATACTTGAACTCTCTTTTTTAAATGAATTACAATACTGCTGTTGTGCTCTTAATTCACATTAAAATATCCCGCTCTCAATTCAATTTTTTAAAGTGATTATATAAATACTATTTTTTAACTGTTATTTTGAGTCACTTTGCTTACACATGGGGAAGTCAATCTGCATATGGAAACGGATTCGGTCATACTTCCTCTGCTTCTTTATTTTTTTTATTGGTTCGGTCAAAGCAAGAACCAATAATTAATATTTTTGTTGGGGTTATTAACATTTTTTATTTCTTATAATTAATATATAACAAATATAGCTCCGATTATTTAAAATTTTGTTGGGTTATTAATATTTTTGTATTTTTTATAATTAATATATAAGAAATACAACCAGTTTTTGTATTTCTGTATCATCATATTTATTGCATTTTGTGCTTATAAGATTTATTTTTAAACTTTTGAATCAATTTTGCTTTTATAAAAGATTTTTAAAAATTAATTTTAAAATTTACTGCACATAAATGTATATTTTCATTATATGTAAAATAAGAATTATTCTTACAAATCCAAAACTTTTTGGTTTTGCAGGGCTATTTCCAGATTGACATCCAGGAATGGTTCATAAGTATAGGTTTATTCAAAAAAGTATGAAGGTATCTATATAGTCATTCTCTTTTTCAGAGATTTTCTTTGTAATAATGTCAATCTTATGTACATATAAGTATTAATAAAAGTATTTTTTTTGTGGGGAGAGGAAAACCTCTCCCAAATGCTTTAGGGAGGATGAGGCCCCATTCTCCTTAGAGTTGTGTAGTATTTATTGTTTCCATGTTTTTGTTTTCTTTTTTATTTTTTATTAAACTTACACATACCAAAATACATTTCAGGCATACCCATTTATTGTTTCATATCGTCATTAATTATATTTGAATTATTTAATTTTATGTTTCAGTGCATTTAAAAAGGGGTTAGAGAAATTTTATATACAAGGAAATTATATAATTTCGCAAATAAAATAAAAACACTAAATAATTTCATAAGCAAACTATTTATATTATTTTAGTTTTCTCTTTTTCCTTTTTGCAATTTTAATTCTATTTTATTTTTTTTTTTTTTTTTTAATCTTAACTTTATTTCTTTTCTAATTTTCCTTTTTTTTACAAATATATTATTTTTTTCTTCTTTATTTTTTATATTATATATTAATTTAATTAAATAAAATAATTATATATTATATATTAGGTTGTTTGGTAGATTAAATTTGTATGTTGCTTTGAAATTGTATAATGTCTTTATTTAGCTAATTGAATTTGCATATGTATATGTGTATAGATGGTTTTCATAATGTTTGTATTCTAAGTTGAAATTGTATTTATGTTTGTTAATATGATTTTTTCTTATTTGAAATTGTAGGTTGTGTAGAGTAGTTGAAATGATTTGAAATGATGTTTGCTTTATATTTGTATGTGTGCTTTGAAAATTTGTAGGTAAGTTGTTTCTGCAATGTTTGTTTGTTTGATAAAATGAATTTGTATGTTAATCAGAAATTGTATGATGTGTTTATTTAGCTAATTGAATTTGCGTATGTATGTGTATATAGGTGGTTTTCATAATGTTTGTACTCCAAGTTGAAATTGTATTATGTTTGTAAATTTGATTTTTTCTTGTTTGAAATTGTAGGTTGTGTTGAGTAGTTGAAATTATTTGAAATGATGTTAGCTTTATATTTGTATGCAAGTTGTTTTTGCAATGTTTGCTTGTTTGATCAAATGAATTTGTATGTATGTGTGTATATAGGTGGTTTTCATAATGTTTGTATTCAAGTTGAAATTGTATTATGTTTGTAAATTTGATTTTTTTCTTATTTGAAATTGTAGGTTGTGTTGAGTAGTTGAAATTATTTGAAATGATGTTAGCTTTATATTTGTATGTAAGTTGTTTTCGCAATGTTTGCTTGTTTGATAAAATGAATTTGTATGTTGATCCGAAATTGTATGATGTGTCTATTTATTTAACTGAATTTGCATATATATGTGTGTATAGGTGGTTTTCATAATGTTTGTATTCCAAGTTGAAATTTATATGTAAGTTGTCCTTGCAATGTTTGTTTGTTTGATAAATTGAATTTGTATGTTGATCTGAAATTGTATGATGTGTTTATTTATTTAAATGAATTTGCATATGTATGTGTGTATAGGGGGTTTTCATAATGTTTGTATTCTAAGTTGAAATTGTATTATGCTAAATTGAATTTTTCTTATTTGAAATTGTATGTTGTGTTGAGTAGTTCAAATTAATTAAAATGATGTTTGCTTTATATTTGTAGGTGTGTTTTGAAAATTTGTATGTAAGTTGTTTTGGCAATGTGTGTATGTTGGATAAATTGGATTTGTATGTTGATTTGAAATTGTATGTTGTGTTGAGTAGTACAAATTATTTGAAATGATGTTTGTTTTATATTTGTAGGTGTGCTTAGAAAAATTGTATGTAAGTTGTTTAGGCAATGTGTGTTTTTAGGCAAATTGGATTTGTATGTTGATCTCAAATTATATGTTGTTTTTGTTTATTTAAATTGTGTAAGTTGTTTAGGCAATGTGTGTTTTTTGGCAAATTGGATTTATATGTTGATCTCAAATTATATGTTGTGTTTATTTATTTAAATGAATTTGCATATGCATGTGTGTATAGGTGGTTTTCATAATATTTGTATTCTAAGTTGAAATTGTATTACGTGTGTTTTTTGAAATTTTGTATGTATGATTGTGAAATGTTTGTTTGTTTAATAGTTTGAATTTGTATTCTAATTTGAAATTGTATAATGTGTTTATTTATTTAATTGAATTCTTCATAATGTTTGTATTTTAAGTTGAAAGTGTATTATGTTTGTTAATTTGAAATTGTATGTTGTGTTGAGTAGCTGCAATTCGTTGAAATGATTTTTACTTCAGGTGTACTTTGAAAATTTGTATATAAATTGTTTTGGTAGATTGAATTTGTATATTTATCTAAAATTGTATGATGTGTTCATTTATTTAATTTAATTTGCATATGCATCTTGTGTATAAGTGGTTTTCATAATGTTTGTATTCTAAGTTGAAATTCTTTGAAATGATGTTTGTTTTATATTTATATGTGTGCTTTCAAAATTTGTATGTAAGTAGTTTTTGCAATGTTTGTTTGTTTGATAAATTGAATTTGTATGTTGATCCGAAATTGTATGATGTGTTTACTTTTTATGTTTGTAGGTGTGCTTTTAAAATTTGTATATAAATTGTTTTGATAGATTGAATTTGTATGTTGATCTGAAATTGTATGATGTGTTATTTATTTAATTGAATTGCATGTGTAGGTGGTTTTCATAATGCTTGTATTCTGAGTTGAAATTGTATTATGTTTGTTAATTTGAAATTTTCTTATTTCAAATTGTATGTTGCTTTGAGTATTTGAAATTATTTGTATATGCATGTTGGTGGTTTTGGCATAGGTGTATGTGCGTTTTGAAATTGTCTATGTATGCGACTCCAATAATGTTTCTTTATTTGTTATAGATTAAATTTAAATATGTATATTTATTAGTTTTATATTTTATTAGTGCATGTTTATTTTTTGTATTTTATTATTGTAGTTATTATTTTTACTATATAATTAGTATGTATTTATATTAAATTATTATAGATTAGCTATGTTAAGTTTTAAGATTGATAATAGTAGTAGTATTTGTTTATTTATATGTATATATATTTTTATGAATGTATGTTTTTTGAATGAGATTGTTTTTTAGGTTATATTGTTGAAGTATTTATTTATTTATTATATATTTAATTAAAAATATATTTATATATCTAATTTTATAAATATTATTTTCTCACACATTTTTTAATCTTTTATATCTTTTTTCTATTTTATTTTTCTTATTTCTATTTTGATGTTATATTATTTTTAATTTTTTTAATAAATATCACAAACATAAAAACTCCATATGAATAATAATATATAACAAACTTTTAAAATAAATTTATAAAATAGCAAAATAATAATTATAATAATTTTTAATAAATTTCATAAAAAATAAAAATATGGTTAATATATTTTATTTTCAAATCAACATATTAAAAAAATTTACACTTTCTCTTCCACTTAAACCACCAAAATAACAAAATTATTATTTTCAATCATTCTAATAATATATTAAAAAATTCACATTCATCTCATAAATCAATATAATAAAATTATTTTGGCATGTTGATATGTTAACAACCCCATATCAACAATGCATAGTTTTTGGGGCAAATTAGCTTCCACCTTTCCGTGGTTTACCCTATTAGTAGAGATGTTTAATATCTTGAAGCAAAGAGAAGCTTTTTTGTTTTAATACACATGAAAATACAATTTTAATTAATAATATGTGCAACTATAAACATAGATAAATAGACATTAATAACATTTAATGAACAATATGTACCAAACATAAACTTACGTAAATAAATATTAATACAATTTTAATGAACAACATTGTTTGGTACATTGTACCAAACAGAGAAAAAAATATATTAAAGAACAACAACATAACAAACATAGATAACTATATATATTAAAAAATAACTTTGAACAACATTGTACTAAAAAAATATTAAAGAACAACTTTAATGAAAGATATGCCATAAACCTAGATAAATAAATATATTAAAAAACAACTTTAATAAACAATAATGTACCAAACCATGTAAATAAATAAATATTAAAGAATTACTTTAATGAACAATATGTACCAGCCATAAATCTAGATAAACCAGCATATATTCATCTTAAAAACAACGCCAAACATACATATACAAAAAAACAAAAACCAAAAAAAGCCTTTAATGAACAACAATGTACCAAACATAGCTAACTTCAACGAAATACACCTCATAAATCTAGATAAATAAATATATTAAAAAATGACTTTAATAAACAATAATGTAACAAACCCGATAAATAAATAAATATTAAAGAACTATTTTAATGAACAATATGTACCAACCATAAATCTAGATAAAACAACATAAATCCATCTTAAATATGGATCTAACATTGAGCTGAGAGGGATCCAATTTCTGCACTTTCAAATTTTTTATGAGCTATTTAACTTTTTTATTTTTAGATTTTTTTAAATTATTTTCGCTGGCCAACATGAGCAAAATTTCAACTTTACAAACAAATCTTTGTAAGAGAAACTAATAAAATAAAATATGAAAAATAAAATAAATTTCTCTATACATGTGATATTTTCTACTTAAATATATTGTTTCATTTATGAATAAAATTCAATAATCCATAAGGTAATTTTTGTATAGAATTTAAAAATCAAATAATTAATGTATTGTTAAAATTATTTGTTTACCCCCAATCGGGGTGGCTGCCCTAGGAAGTTAGCGAGATATAGCTATCATGAAAACACAAGGACGGGTAAAGCCCACACGCTCATGGCGATGGGTGCGGTGGCTTCCCGTATGACGATATAAAAAGTGGAAGGGAGAAGTGGCAGCCAGTGCCAGGGTAGTGATGGAGGTGGGAAGGACAGAACAGGAGGATGGATGGGGCAGAGAAGGAAGAAGGGGCAGTGTGAAGGAATGAAGGGTGATGGGGAGAGTATTGTTGCGAAAGAGAGATGGAGGACTGACGAGGAAGTGGGCCAAATATGGCTGTCAGGAAAGCACAAGGACGGGTACAACCCACACGCTCATGGAAATGGGTGCGGTGGCTACCCGCATGACGATGTAAAGAGTGGAAGGGAGAAGTGGCAGCCAGTGCCAGGGTAGTGATGGAGGTGGGAAGTCAGGACAGGAGGATGGATGGGACAGAGAAGGAAGAATGGGGAGCGTGAAAGAATGAAGGGTGATGGGGAGAGTATTACTGCGAAGGAGAGACGAAGGACTGATGAGGAAGCACAACTCAAAAACCTACAACGACACCTTCGAAGCGGCACCGAGTATGTTATCTGGCTATATTTGTTAATTGAAATGATGCTTGTGTGTTTATATGGATAAAGGAGGGAGAGAATTGGACATGCAGGGAGGGAAGGGGACTAAGGTCGAACCTGTAATTGGTAGCACAAGGAACCACCAGCGACGGGAATATGAGGAAGCACATGTCATTAAGTTAATCAAACAAACTTACAATGAGAAAGGAGATCAGGGAGATAAGTAAGTGAGAGGCAGGGAAATTGCGAGTGGCATAGAAGAGCGAAAGGCGCACTAGCCAGAGGGGAGAGAGAAGGGAAAGAAATTGAGCGTAGTAATTATATGGTTCGAGGGGCGGGAGGTTAAGGATGTAAGTGTCATGCAAATTGAGCACCAGGACTCTAACCTAGGGAACAGAGCAGAGAGAAGCAAATACCAAAAAGGCAGAGAGGCTATTACATCGCAAGGGAGTGGCGATGTTATTTATGGCAGAGAGGTTATTACATGGCAGGTGAGTGGCAATGTTACTTCAGGCAAAGAAGAGGCAGCAAAGCAGTGAGTAGAGGGGCATCGAGGCAGAGACAAGGGTGGTAGGAAATGCAAGGAGAGGGGAAGCGACAAAACGGTGGAAAGGTTGGCAAATATAATATGTACGCTAACCAGAATGTTATGTGAACAAGTGTGCACAACAAGAGACATGGCTAGACTAGCCCAGGATGAGGACGAGGCAGAAGGGGAAGGCAGCAGCCTCAGGTAGCTAACCCGGGCACCTCAAAAACTAGATGTGGAAGAAAGCTAGCAGAAAGGCTTATCAATGAAGTGGCGAAAGCGTATAAGGTAGGGACAGATGCAGGCATCCAGAAGATCTTAGAAGATTGGGAGGAACAGATAAAAGAGAAGGTAGACTCAGAAGAGGAAATGGAGGCCTGACGAGAGGTAATCCCGAACCGCGAAAATACGAGGGGAAGACTAACTCAATTTAAGCAAACTCTATACTTATATTGGCTCATGAAGAGCTTGATGGGGAAGGCCATGGAGCAGCTATCAATGCGGATGGCAATGACCCTCCAAGACATGCCAAACTACAAGGACCTACAAACCATACACTTTTAGTTGTGCAAGCAGGACATCCACCTAGATCGTATTCAAAGGCATATCCCTTGTATTATCGAGTTGGCAGATGCACCAAGAACTC
>APFE031285208.1:0-10687 GCA_000404065.3 Pinus taeda
TTTTTTGGGAATCCAGGGGCAACACGGGTCCATGGAACATGGACCGGTGTTGCCGTTCCAACAATGATAGTGCTCGAATAGATCTTTCTAATGAGCTATTGTACGAGTCAAACGAAGATCATATGCTAAAGTTACGACCCCGGGAAGTTGATGTACCAACTTACCCCCAAACGGGGCCCACAATTTGGCGTTTCATCTCCTAGGGTTAGGTTTTGGAATGTTAAGGGGTTTTTCATTGTTTCTCAACAATAAATAGGCCTTCGAGCCTCATTGTAACATAGTTCGGAACAGTTCAGAGGCATGTAGCTGCACATCTCTTCTTAGAGATAAGCTACCATCGCCCTAGCTGGTTTATTTCCAATTCTGGTTGTAAGCATATTTCGGTATTTTCCATTAATGAAATGAAGTATTATTTCCGACGCATCTCTTTATTTATGGTTATCGCATCTATGTATTTATGGTTATCTCTGTAATCTATTGCGTTCCTGTTTAAATCCAGATCAACAATTTTGTCACAACATTAATTAAACAACAATTTTGCCACCACATGGCAGCACAACATTGACCAATATTGCACATTCATCGCCACATCATCAGTCAAACAATCAACATGTCACATCATCCATTTTCCATGTCACCCACAGCCACATTACTATTACACAGTCACCCTCCATCTTCTAGTGCATTTTTCAACACTGAAAATGGATGAAAAAAGAACGATAAGGGTGCTTCATCTACAAGATTATTGTTTTGCAAAATGCCTTGAGGAGAATCCTATAGATGGAAGATTGAATCTTGTGGACATGCGTTTTTGTTTCATAAAGTATTTTTATATGATCATGTTTCTTTGAGTCTTGTAGGTAACAAAGCCAATGGCATCACAAACTGGAAAATTTTATGCCATGGCTCAGCCAAAGAAGATAGACAAGATTTTTAAATGCAGGAAGGGCACAATCCTGCAATCCTGCTCAACCTTCTTTTGAGCATGAATTACCCTTGTGGTTAGAAGAGGCGGAAGAATATCAACTCTGTCACACCACCCCCCACCAAATCTGCACTCTAGATACCATTACAGGAGGGGGGAAACCTAATGAAGATGACCTCATTAACCATATCCTTCAAAACCAACCTCCTACTCGCATACTAATTGATGAGTTGATGAAAGAATATGAGAGTAATCCTTGGACTAACTTACCCTATTGACTCAAGTCTAGAACATGTCAAGATTGTACATTTTGTCCCATCCAAAACCTTAAAGATCAGCCCTTCTCTCTCAGAAAAATGTGAAGAACAATTGTGCAAATTGTTGAGGCAACACCTAGATGCTTTTTCTTGGGATTATAAGGATATCAAAGATGTGCATCACTCAGTTTGTACCCACCATATTTACATCAAGAAGGGATTCAATCCTATGCACCAACCCAAAAGAAGGATGAACCCAACTCCTAAGGACATTGCGAAAGAAGAACTACAAAAACTACTTGATGCAGGGTTCATATACCCCATTTAAGATAGCAAGTGGGTGTCACATCTTGTGTTAATTCCTATGAAGAATGGGAAGTGGAGGATCTGTGTTTATTATTGGGAACTCAACAAGGTTACAAAGAAGGACAATTTTCCTTTGCCCTCCATTGATCAAGTCCTAGATGACCTTACAAGGAAGAAATTTGTCTTCTTCCTAGATGGATTGGGTGGATACAATCAAATATAGATCAGCTCGAAGACCATGATAAGACCACATTCACATGTCCTTAGGGTACCTTTTCTTATAGAGTTCTTCCATTTGGTTTGTGCAATGCCCTACTACTTTCTAGAGGTTTGTTTTGAGTATTTATGCTGAATTGGTTCATGACTCTATTGAAATGTACATGGATAATTTTACTCCTTATGGATGTGACTTCCATGAATATCTCTCCAATTTGTGCAAGGTTTTGAATAAATACATTGAAATGAATATCTCTTTAAGCCCTGATAAATGTGAGTTCTTGATGTATGAGGGGACTGTCCTTGGCCATTCCATATCCAAGGAAGGGATACATGTGGACCCAAACAAAATTGCCATCATCAAAAGGGTCCCTACCCCTCAGAAGTAGAGAGATGTTAGACGCTTCTTGGGACTAGCTGGGTATTATCGGAGATTCATAAAAAACTTTAGTAAAGTGGCTTCCCCTTTGTTTGGTTTATTGGCCAAAGATTCAGATTTATGTTGGACCAGCAGTTGTCAAGAGGCCCTTGAAGTGTTGAAAGAAAATTTGACCATTGCACCCATCCTAAGGGGTCCCAACTGGGAATTGGCTTTCCATATCCATACTGATGCATCAGATAAATATGTGGGGGGGGCCTTGAGAAATGTAGAGGATAATTTTCCTTATGCTATTTATTCCATTATAAAGAATTTGTTTAAAGCTTAGTTGAATTACACTGTCACTAAAAAATAACTCTTAGTTGTACCACATTCTTTAAATAAATTTAGGCACTATATAATTGCGAACCAAACTTTTGTTCATAATGAACATGCAACCATTAAATATTTGATGAAAAATCCTGATGTTAATGCTAGGATAATTAGATGGTTTTTATTGTTACAACAATTTGATTTGACTATTATTGACAAACTGGGGAAATAAAATGTGGTTGCAGTTTTTTTATTCGGGTTAACCTTGACTGCAGGTAATGAAGAGATAGTAGATGAGCACATCTTTTCCAGCTCATTGCTTTCTCCTTGGTTTGCTGACATAGAAAACTACTTGGTTGCTGGGAGGTTCCCTCTTAATCTATCATCCAGGGAGAAAAGCAAGATTGTAAGGAAATACTCTCCTTTCACTTGGATTGGGGGAAATATTTTTAGATTAGCACCAGATAAAATCTTGAGGAGATGTGTAAAAGAAGAGGTAGTATTTAGGATCCTCTCAACATGTCATGATGGGCCTTGTGGAGGTCATTTTGCTGCAAAAAGGACAACCTTTAAAGCTTTACAAGTTGGTTACTATTGGCCCACTTTTATGAAGATGCAAGGAGATATACCACTAGATGTGATAAGTGCCAAAGGATGGGAAAGTGGGGCCTTAGAGCCATTTGACAAGCGGGGCATGTATTTCATTGGGTTAACTGACCCACCATCAGGATAGAAAAGGTACATCATTGTGTGCATTGATTACTTGACAAAGTGGGCTGAGACAAAGGCAGTCAAAGAATCAACTGAGCATAAAGTGTCATATTTTTTAAGAGAAAACATCTTCTACAAGTTTGGGTATCCAAGGGAGGTAGTCACTGATCAAGGATCACAATTCACATCCAATTTTATTGAATATCTCATGAAGTAGCACCATATCTCTTAGCCTTATAAATCAAAATCTTCTCCATTATATTGGGCTAGCACATGGTCTAGAAGAACTTTAAGGACCAAGGGCCCAAAGCACTTTACAAAGGAAAAATGGCCTTCAGGCAGGAACAAAAGGCCCTAGTGCCTAAAGGTTAAGCCTTTGGACATAGTCCTCCGTCCTATGATGAGAAATGCAGAAAGGGGCTAAAAAAGGGGCCAAAGGATGTCAAAACTCGTTGTTTTGTAGTTTTTTAAAAAATAAAATCACAATGACTAAAAGTTATGATAGTGTAATACAAAGTTTTAAGGGCGTATGGGTCAGAATTTGAGGTATTGAATGAAGGCACAAAGCCATTGGAAATTGAAAGGGACCATGTCGTGGAAGAATTTGTAACAAGAAACCAAGGACTACATGGGTAGAAAAAATGAACTCGACTACTTCGTGTGCATGTCTTTTGTTGTACGTGTTTCCCGAAGGCACTCCTTGGCTACAAAAGCTACACTAGGATACCAACTCAACCAGCCTTTAGGTTGAAGATGTTCCTTGAAACAAAGGGGTATCCCTTAGTTTTTATGAGGCTTTGTTTAACGTTGTTCACCTGTCGTTGAATAACATCCTTCAAAGCACAATGGCAAAATTTATGGTTTTAATTGGGGGTGGTTGGTAATCAATGACAATATCTATCCATGATTAAAGTCCTCTCTCACAGGTTCCCTTCAGAACGTGTCAGCTTCCAACCTGACAGAATGAATTAGCTTTTCAACGATTATGATAGAATAATGTAAGGAGATTCCTAATAATTAAGCAATCAGGAAAAGTCCTTAACAACTAGGGAAATTTGGATGCATGTAGAAAATTTCTACAGCCAAACAAAACACATTGTAGAGAATTCAAGAAGGCCAAAATGAAATCAATTCTAAGAGGATTTATTTTGGATAGATAGTCCAATAAGCTAACCTCTTTTATTGGCTATCAGAAAGCATAAAGCAAAAACCAGTCAAAGAGGAGTTATCTTGGACAAACAGTCCAATAAGCTAATCTATTTCTAAAGGTTATGATTTTGCAGGGGATTTAAGAATAGATTGATACTCAATATACACTTACCCAGACCTTCTTATAAATGCTTTGAACATGTGTAGAAATAATATATGAAACACTAGAAAGAATATAAGATAAGTATCTATTCACGGGAAGATAACTAACTGTTATAAGAACATAAGTAAGATTCGTAGTGTAACTTAGGGGAATAGCACAGATCGTTGCTCTAGCAGCGCGAAAGCTTCACAACCCCTAGTTAAGGCTGTGTAAAGACGAGTATAGCAAGGCGTAAAAGCCTCACAGGTTAGGAAAGTGTGCGACGTAACCTGCGCAAAGGTAGTCATAGTTAGACTAAACCGACCCCTCAGACATATCAAGGGTGCAGAAACTTGGTTCCAACATCCCCCCATACTGCTTCGGGTGAGACCTTAGTCTGTACTCCATGGACTGTTACTGAAAGGGCCAATAGTATAGGGATTTGTTTGGTCTAAATAAATCTGAACTTGGGTCAGGCCCTATCAAGCCAACAAATGGTTTTGTTTCCAGGACCGTAGTCTGCATAGATATGTTTGAGGTCGTATCATTGGAATCCAACTAAGAAATAAATTGAAGGTTGGTTGGATAGGATAATTCACAAGTTCACGGTCCAAGGGAACAGGAATCCACGAATATCAAAGGAAGAGTGGTTAGACTACTACCTGTACATGGAAATCCACAAAATTTTCTTCGCATCTTTCCCTACTGAGCAGTACGAGTGGATCACAAAGCTAGCAGATCGCCAAGGAAGTTGGAAACTTGATAATCCTATTGTGTGGACCCCAGAGTTGGTGCACAGATTAGAAGTATCAAAGGATAAGATTTTTCACGTTGTTGATAAATGGCTTGATCAGATTATAGGAGGATTCATTACTGAGTTCGCGGTAGATATTTTAGTCAGCTATAGAGAGGCAGAGTGATGCTTTCTCAAAGGACCATGAGCTAAGTACATAAAGTCTCTGAATACTTGGATTAAAATGTTATTGTGTGAAAAAATGGTTATGCAATTACCTTGATGTTTGGAGCTACATGAAGTGGAAAATACTACATATCATATAAAAAATAATATGATATGTAGTATTATAATAGTTCCGAAGCTATTATAATACTACATATCACTTCATGTAGTATTATATTTTAGCTGAATATAATAGCTTCCTTGATGTTTGGAGCTACATGAAGTGGAAAAAACTACATAAGCTAAGGAAGTAAGGGACCTGAGAATAGCCCTTTGATTTCACCTCCGTGAAGGGATGAGGAAGAGCTTGTGTAGGTATCATCGAGAAGTGTGATCAATTTGATAAGGCAGAGGATTTAGCGCATACCACCCCCACCCATGCCACCACCAGCTTCACCACCTTCACCCCCATCTTTTCCCATACCACCTCTGCCACCACTGCGAGTCAATATGGCAAGCGCGATAAAGTTTTCAATGTTCAAGGGAGTAGGAAATGAAGATATGGACCAGTTTTGGTTCCTGATAAGGGCTTTATGGGAATCGCAGGGAGTTATAGATGATAACATAAAGAAAGCATTGTTGGTCAACACTCTGCAGGATCACGTGCTGACCTGATATATTAAGCATTCTAATGACAATCCGAATGCGGGGATCGCAGATATCCAAATTGGATTGAACAGAGAATTTAGCAGGCCGAAGTCAGAGGCATAATCAATCATTGGATTCAATGAGATCACGATGCTACTAAGAGAGACTCCTTGGGAGTTGGATCAGATACTAAAGTGCACAATTCGCGAAGCTAATATGTCTTTGATGGATGGACAACACCCCAAATGGTTTGTGGCATCGCTAACACCACATTTGAGGAACGCATTATCGCAACAGAGGTTAACAACCCAAGTAGAGGCCTTGGAGATCACGATGAGGATGAATGAGACCCTGATAGAGGATCCTAACCTGGGAGATCAGTAGATCCATGCATAGTTTAAAAACTTATGCCTTGAGATGTAGAGTCTAAAACAGGACAGGACAGCTTGCTTGGAAGTGAGCGAAGAAATATGGTGCGTAAAATGCAAGGGTCAAGGACATGACAAGGACCACTGCCCGGTGTTTGTGAATTAGCTCACTGGAGGAGGGTCGATGCCGTTAAGACCGGAGGCACAAGTACGACCTAGTGCGACGCCTACTTTGTGCTGTACAATTTGTCAAATAGCAGGAAAGCATGCTAGGAACAACTGTCATTTGCTACAGATGTACACAAAGAATTCACAATAGTTGTTCTGTAACTTTTGTAGATCAGTTGGACACGATGAGTGCACTTGTAGAAGCTATGAGCTGATGATGGATAGGACTCCCACCTACAGAGTTCAGGTTGAAACACGGCCCCTTGACCAAAACAAAGGAGTGGCGCAAACTAGATTTCAGGGGCGCGGACGAGGCCGAGGTGGAGGAGGACCTAGAAGAGGTCATGGACAGCTGATATGTTATAGTTGCGAGGGGCCAGGACATTATGCCTGTGATTGTATGAATCCAATGCATCCAGCATGTTTGTATTGTACCTTGTTTGATCATGAGATGGAGGATTGTCCCACACTGATAGCTAGGCTGTGCGACAAGGGAACAGTCCAACCTCCCCTAACTCAGAACCTATAGATGACGAGGTCTGAGCCGTGCGAGGAAGATCCAAATATGAACATTGTGCTCTGAAGTGGAATTACGATAAGAGATTATAAAGGCAAACAACTTGAAGATAGCACTTGGTTTCACAAAGCTCTGGCAAAGGAAGCAAAATTTTATTTGGAGTGCACCCGAGAAACTTTACGGAAGCTAAGAAGAGCTTCGTTGATGCCTCCACTTCAGGAAGCAAAGACAGACTGGAGCTAGAAACAGACCCATCGATGCTCACGACATTCCTAGAAACATGCATGAAGCTACTGCACAACAGTAAGGTTGTAAAGAGATTGCAAGAACTCATTAATAGATGTGTTGGGACCACGCCAAGAGAAACACATGTAGTTCAGAAGATTGGAAAGCATGTGACGAGGACAGGAAAAGAAATGAGGTTGACCGCACAGATTAGAGAATATGAGATGGATCAAGTAATTTTGGACCTAGGTTTGGATGTGAACATTTTGTTGAAGCAGACATGGAAGTGCATGGGAAGGCCTACGCTGCAATGGTCTCCTATCCAACTGTGAATGGCAAACCAACAAAACATAATACCCATGGGGAGATTGCAGGGAATCACCGTGGATATTGAAGGGGAAAGCACACTAGCATACTTTGAAGTAATAGAGATTGTTGATGACAGAAATCCTTATCACGTCCTCTTAGGAATCGATTGGACCACTAACATGAATGGGGTGATAAATCTGAAGAAGCACAAGATGATTTTTGAGAAAAAGTCTTTGTGTGTAGTTGTACCTTTGGACCCTATAGAATGATCACGCTACACAGAACCGGTGTGCAACTATGAAAGTGATGATGATTTGGACTGCATCTACAAGATAACTGTGCGAGAGAAAGATTGGGTAAATCCCACCACAGATGGATGGATCTCATGGGAGCACAAAATCTCTTGTACATCAGATTCTGATGAGGATATAGAGCGATGGTAGAACCGATTGCACGAGGTGACCATGCTGAACTGTAATATGATGACAAGATCGTTGCATTGCATATCAATAGAAGTGAGGGATCTACCTACTTATGATGGGTTAAGTGAGGTAGATGCTTTCTTGAGCAAATTTGAAATGGAGGTACCAGAACAACAAAGTCTTGAGGCTTTGAAATGGGTAATAAGCACTATGCCCACGAGGTGGTGGGGTACGCACCAAGGAAGCTTTGAGGGCTGGCACGAATGCAGGAGAATAATGCACATGCATTTTAGGAAGCCTCGGATGTGGCTAATATATAAATATAATGTATGGGATGGTCCACATGCGCATCTATCGAGGTGGTTACAGGCATATGTTAAACAACCGGTGCGGATGCACGTGGACTTCATGTTGGGGAACACGGTAAATAAGCATGTGTTGGCGAGGCAATTGCACAAACGATCTCTCCAATTTGGATGACAGAATGTGGAAAGAATTAGTGTGCAGAAGGTTAACCACGTAGAATCCTTTAACGAAGTGTGCGACGCACTGAACAGGGTATATAATGCGCAACGAAGTGATTGGGGCATGTGCGTACCAGTAGTTTTGTGGGCTTATAGGACAACGTACAAGAAACTAACAGGATAGATGCCTTATAGGCCGACCTATGGAGCAACCGTTGTAGTCCCAATAGGGTATATTATGCCTAGTCCATGCATAGCAGCGCCCATGGATATGATGGTTCGCAAAGCCTTGGAATGCGCAGTTGAACAAAGAAGAATATTTGGGACCTGATGAAGAATTCCAATACGGTGATCTTAGGCTCTAAGAAGTCATGAAAGAAAGAGTGTGGTTAAGAGAGAAAAACGCTCTGATGGAAGTGGAAGTCAAGAAGCTTGAGGAAGGAATAAAGAAGGATTTTCTCGATAAGAAAAGTGTGGTGATAAAACAGGGTGCGCACAATTATGTTGACAAAGTTGGGGAATACCGCCGAGAGTTGATCAACTTGATGCCTTGGATTGGACCATATATTACTAGAGGGATCACTAATGATGGTATGATGTAGATGGTGAAGTGCACGACACAGACCGTAAAAATAAAAGGCAGATTTTTCCTAGAAAAAGTGAGTGATGGTCAGTTGGAGCCGTATACAGGTAGCCCAACCACCTAACTAGCCGTGGGAAGTACCGTCTTAGCGTTCCAGGCAGTTGGAAGGAGGCACGAGACTATAAACTACTCTACCTGAGAGTTGCATGATGTCAGAGCTGCGCGTAGGTGCAAAGTGTCACAGGGTCCACAACAACGCAAGGGTGTCTGTGCTGCCGCTTGGGTTCGCTAGAAAGTGATTGTTGTAGTCACTATTCATGATGTGATGCTTGACTTGAGACCAAATGGAGTGGGCAATAGGCATTTAAGACGAGCTTTATGGGCAAGATTTGGGAAAATCTGCTGCCAAGGGGGCATTAATGGATCGAAGGGGAACGATCAAATTTCAATTCAAAAGGCGCTATAAATTGCAAAGGGTTGCCCAGCAAACAACACTTGGCCATTTGCGAATTGAGCTGTTGTGTGCCCAGACTATTCTGAACCGAGACTAGTTTAACCTGTTGAGAGTGTTGTTTGAGCACCCGATGACACAGTTGAGAGATTTATGGACAAACAAAATGGCAGCATCTGAAGAAGCCAGGGAAATCAGAGAAATGACCGCCGAAGAGGCTGTACAGGCCATGACAGTAGAAGATGCCCCTAAGAGCATCATGATAGTTTAGGAAATCCCTCAATCACCACGCACACTAAAGCCCAAGAAATATAAGCATCCCATGATTCCGGTGCACATGTCCCCTCGAAACCCAGTGCGAACTAAATTAACAATGGAGGAAAAAGGGAAAGCAGTTAACTTGGAAAACGATGAGGAGGAGGAAGACCTTGAGGATATCCTGATAGAAGAGGACAAGAATGAAGACATGAAGAAGGAAACCGAGTGCGCGAACCCTCCAACCAGGGTGCTCGTGTATGTTCCTTCGTGGAAGGGGAAGGCGAAGGTGCCCAAGGATATCAATGAGAGTGAAAGCTCTCTACAGACTCTGCTGCTACCCGACAAGATCATTTTCGAAGGAGCATGCCTGGGATAGGTGCCAAGTTTGAAGTTTGAAGATTTGGATCTTGCCGACCACGAGAAATTCCCTCACTTGGCGACCACATAGCTCATGAAGCCAAAGAAACACACCATGGCGAGAGTTGTAGAGTTGGAAACGCGCAAGTGGTTACATGGTGTCGAAAAGGCAGTGTTGTTGAACCTGCTCTGAGTGCCATATTATCATCGTGCCCTAGTGACTATCTTCATCATCAAGCAACTGCTCTACTTGGTGCATGATGGTTGTGTGTGGCTAGAGGAGCCCATCCCCATCACGGACCACCTGATACATCGAATAACCCAACTCCCTTGTAAAGGGGAAGACCTAGCAGACATTTCGGAGGACAAAAGTAGTGATTTGGCCATCGCGAAGGCCATTAAAAAGAAATATAAGTTGGAGAAGAAAAAGAGAGGCTACGCAATCTCCAATATCAATGACAAGGCCGTCAAAGTTGCGACTCAGATACTGGTGGGTAAGATCATGCAAAAGTGTTGCGCAGATGAGGTGCCCTCGCCGGTGCAAGCACTTGCCGAGTAGTGCGCAGAGGGGGTCTAGTTTAACTGGTCCAAATTCTTGTGCAAAGAGTTCCTCGAGAATTAC